>WAAG01071850.1:78879-131493 GCA_013390105.1 Tichodroma muraria
GGCACCGGCCCCCGCCCCGGCAGCGGCCCCTCCGCTGCTCCCGACGGGCCGCGGCGACGGGGCGGGCTGCGCCCGGCCGTGCTCCCGGAGCCGGGCTTGGACATGGCCCAGGCACGGCGGCTCCGCGTCGTGTGCAGCCCTCCTGCCCCACGGGGCGACGCGGGCCGTCCCCACAGTGCCACTGGCAGGGCTGGAAGGCGCCGGCTCCCTTTCGCGAAGAGGGATAGGAGGAGGCAGCCGGGCCGTACGAGATGCGGGGAGGATGGGTGCGAAAGGAGGGGAAGGCTAAGAGCTGGTGCTGCAAAGGGTGCTTGGAGGGCAAGGAGCCCGGGGCATCGGATGTCCAGGGTGCCTCAGTGTGCACAGCTGCTGTAGTGGCCTCTTCCATCACCAACCAACATCGTGGTCCCACAGACACGGGGAAGTGGGAAGAGAGGACAGGAGATAGAGTGGGAGTAGTGCTCAGAGGAATGGTTTGGTCATGTCAGAGGGGTAAAGCTCCCCCTTCAGCTGTGTCACCTCAGCCAGGGCAATCCTGGCTAGGAAGTCTTCACAAGACAATAGACATCTCATTTTCCTGTTAGCCATCTTGCTGCTGAAGTGAAGGCACCAATACCTTCCTTGTCTTCATTCATTTTAGGGCCTGTTGTCTGCCAATATCTCTATGCGCCTTTCCTCCATCTGAACTGGGATAGGGGTCCGTGTTGGTGGACAGTTTTGGGTGCAGCTGCATTAGAACCTCAGTTTGGATCAGGAGAACATGAACAATTTAGGTGAAAGGACCTAAATGCAAGATGTGCAGCAAATGTGCGCTGACCACTATGAGAACTTGGCTTTGCTTTGGACTAGGGCTAGTCTGAAGTAAGTCCCCAGACGTTTACAGTGTGGCCAAAAGGACTTCATCAGCAGCTGTTTCCTTCTACAGATCTGCTCCTGCTTCATCACCCTGTTTGCTGAAGTGGACCTACGTATCCGGGATCTGCTCGGTTTTATCAACCTGCTGACAGGGTAGATTTCATTTATCACTCTCAGTATTGGCTGCGGTGATGCCAAGTGTCTTAGCAAGGAATTTCATCTGAAATTTGTAGGATCAGCAGAGGGAGAAACTCCTGAGGAAGAAAGCTGGAGGCACTGCTGGTTCTCGGGCCCAGGGGCAGCAGCGAAGGCAGTTCCAGAGGAAAAAAAGAGATTTGCATTGCAGTAGCTGTTGAGAGTGGGGTCTCTTTTGGAGACAGTGAGTAGAAGGAGGAACCACTAGAATAGATCCAGCTTTGTTTCAGGTAGGTGATAAGAGGTATTTTTGAGGAAGACAAGTGGTGACAATGCTGCCATGATCTGGCTATTCTTTGGCGTGAGGAACTCCCACAGAAGGAATAGTCTTGAGGTGGTTCAGCTCAGTGGCCAGTCCAGCAACAGCAGGAGCCAAAGATGTGAGAAGGGACAGTAATGGCCCCCCTCTGTCACTTTTCAATCTGTATCATTTGCGGGAGGTTTATGCCTTGAAGCGAGAAGGTCTGTGTCCACAAATGTAAACATTTGTGCAGCTTCAATTGTGTCATTTGTATGAATTTCTTAATGTGATAACTTCCACATCACCATCCTCTTCTGAGTCAGTTGAGTCTCCTTAGCATGAGTTGTTAGCCTGCTTGTGTGGGTGAATAAATCCTCGTGTTCTCTCAGGGAAACAGCAAACCAAGCTTCCAGCACTTTCTGTACTGTCTGCCTGCCTCCTCTCCACACAGGAAAGGACAACCTGCGGCCCAGCATCTCTTCATGGCTTAGGCGACACCTGACAGAGACCGGTAAGCAGAGCTGGATGAGAACAGTCCTCCAGTCTCAAGGAAGCTTCTTGTGTTTGCAAATTACTCTGGGTTATTACTTTGAATGAAAGCAAAAAATTGAAGATTTACCGTGAAGCGGAACAAACTGTCGGAAGAAGAGCTCTTACCCTAGGGCTGTCACACTCCCAAGCAGATCCTTGTCCATCCGTCTCATCTAAACGTATTTTAAAGATTTCCAGACATTTGGTTTCACTGTTTTTTATTAGAGGTGTGTTGCAACTGTGTATATGCTGCATATTGACAATGCACATGCAAAGGAGCGGCAATATCTAGACCTGGAAATCCTGAAGCCTCACAGTGCAGGGTTCCCTGTGTATTTAGGAAGTCCAGGCTAGAAGTGTGACACACACACACACACACACACACACACCCCTAAGACTGATCTCTTAGGAGGACTCACACAGCTGGGAGCAATTTTTAATTCCTACAGAGTCAGGCTGTACTCCGACCAGCAACCTGCTGTCTAAAGTCTCAGCTGACTAAAATAGTCTAAGGCATCCAGGCCTGAAGAAACAGTACTGTTACAATGTCGGGGTATGAAATGGTTTCTGGAAAAGTTCACTGCATAAAGATCAGTTATTTCTGGACAGCAGCTCTGCAGGTCCAGGGAAATGCACTTCCCAGAGGTACCTTGGATCCTTAAAGGAACAGAGCTCATTAAGCAAGGAACGAACAGCAGAATCCTAAAAGCAGAGGCATTTACACGGCAGCCAAATGCACTTCACAGGGTTTTGATGGTTTGCAGCTCTTACTCAGGACTTTGATAGGGACCATGGGAGGTTTCATATGTTTCTCACAGATCATGGATGCAATTAAATCCACCCTCAGAGCCCCAACACGGCTTATACAGCCTCCTGTGAGGCTACATTGGTGTGCTTGTAAGCAGGTTTCCTGGCATCCTTCCTGGCTCTCTAAGCAGGGTGTGGTTAATGGCTAACAAGAATCTAGCCAAGCATCTCCCTCCAATGACAGTGACTGCAATGTAGATTTGTCATATCCAAACCTTAGGTTCTATTTCTAGCACTGTACAGCAAGATTTAGTGAGATTTCTCGGATATTTCGTCTGCAAAATGGGCAATTGATAATGGCTCTCATCAGGAGACAGATGACTAGTGCTGGTTATGAGCTTCACAGAAATATTTGGGGTTCACAATGTATAAACTGGGATTTGGACTTGGGGATGCCTGTTTACCACTGAATGTTTTTACTTACACAGCTGGGCACCCTCAAATTTTTTTTCCTCTGTCACATACATAAATATTTATATACAATATTTACCATAAGAAAAGGAATTGCCAGGGCAGCCTTGTCAAATATATGATGTTGTGATGCTGCATGCTATTTTGCAGAGGTGTGTATGTCCTCCTGCTTCCCCCCATCCCCCTTCCCATCCAGTGTAATGCTTTGTGTGTTCTTCTTTTCTGAGTGTTAGGGACCCCTTTTTCATCCCTCTTGCTCTTCTGGCATCACTGATATCCCAGCTCAGTCAATTCCAGTCTGTAAAAGATGTAAAACTGTCATTTCAGAATTTAATTATGCTGCTTTCCAAAATTACTGAACACTTACTTGTTTGTTCTCATACACAGAAAAGATAATTAGGAGCTCTTGAATCATTAGTCTGGGAACCCACAATATCTGTAAGGAGCTGAAATTACTTCTTTGCTTTAAATTTGTAACACTGAATTGCAATTCTCGTTTTACTTCTAGCTTCTCTAGGTGTGTTTGAGGTTGCCCAAGGCCAGAACACTCATTTAATTCAAAAATAGCCTGTGCTTTCAGGAGCCCTGCTGAGCCGCTGGATGCAGCTGGCCCCTGCCAGGGAAGCTCTCTGGCTCCCCTCGATCAGGTGGTGTGCTGGCCTCTCTGGAGCTACGCTCCTCACGCAGCCAGCGCCACTGTTACTGCTCTTCTGCTCCAGGGCCTCATCTCCACACAGCCACGGACAAGCTCAGAGGAGGGACTTCTCAGCACTGGAGCCTGAAACAGGCACCTTGACACGAGCCAGCTGGTGCTGAAGCATTGAGGAGCTGGGGTTTCTCCTTTCTTCCTTTTTGATGCCTTGCCAGCGAGGCAATCTCTGCCACCACCTCTTGTTCTGCTGTTCTTTGATCCTCCAGATCTGGAGGTACCTCTAAGACTTGTCCAAGCTGTCTGGAAAGTGGACGGAAGGAGAGCCAAAGGCTTCCTCAGGGGGGGTGCCAAGGAAGGATGCTGTCATGCATGAGGCAAAGGCTGTGGTTTGGAGGTGTTGCTCAGACGTGAGTGCACTTACAGACCCTGGGCTTCCTCCTAGGAAATACACACTTGGGAATACTCTCAGAAAGGAAACCAGTCCAGAGCTGAGCATCTTGGAAGAGTCTGGTGCTCCAGCTCTACCCTCACCTTTGAGAAGGGTGATGGAAGCTACTCTTTCTCTTGCAGCTTCGTTAGCCTGAGTAATGAGCCATTCAAATGGACACTGAATACTGCCCTTCCTCTCCCCTCCCCCCCTTCCCATCCCCAAGATAAAAAGAAATTAGAAGAGGCTGAAGTGCACAGCTTTTTCCCTTCTAGACCTTGGGAACATGCAAAGAAACACACAGGGTCATTTGGCTCTGAAGGCTGAGGGATGCGAGTGCTTTGCTGCAGAGCCTGCGGGGAGCATGAGTCACATGGATCGGCTCGGCAGATCCGGGCTGACAGCATCCACCAAATCACCGCCTCACATTGCACACAAAGGGCAGAAATAAACTGGGAAGCAGGAGGGGCTTGGGGAGGTAGCGCTGTGGGACGGGGTTATTTCAGCCCATGTGTTTCTATCTCAGCAGAACCGGACAGGGCAGTTGTGTATCCTCAGCTGTGTCCAACCTCCTCCCTCCACTGAAGCAAGGAGGTCTGTGGATCATGACCAAGGACCATGCACTGGAGGTGGGTCCAAAGGACTGAAGCATGAGCTTTTTCCCTTCTGCAGGCCAGAATCACGGGGAGCAGTAGTACCAGAAAGACTGACATAATAGGAAAAATCAGCGCTTCACATATTTTTCCAAACTCGTGCTTTCTGTGGTATTTCCACATCACTACACAGAGCTCTTGCTGACATTGACATTTTGTAAGTATCGGCATGTATGCCATCGTCTCAGGGCTACTCTGATGAGCTGTCACCACATGATAAAATTAATCTGCCATTGTGTTTGCCGCTTTGCAGAGTTGTTTATTGCTGTGGTTTGTGTCATGCAGAAGCATTAATTCCATTGCATAGTGTAGATAGATACACCCTTGTCACACCTAGCAAAGGGAGAACTCCTCAACACTTCCTGAGAAGGAGGACCAGGACACATGGAAGACAGCCTGTAAAGTCCTGGCTTGGGCAAGACGTAACTGCACTCCATTCCAGCTGGGGACTCATCTACCTTGACACGTTTTGTGCAAGCTTGTTCTTATCTGGTTTGAATCTCTACCTCTGTGCTGCCTTGAAGCCCACACTGAAGCTTTCAGTATTGCACTCAGATGGAAAGCAAAGCCCAACTAGGACTGATTCTGGATGATTTTTCTCTCAATCAGGGCAGTCTGTGCATCTAGGGAACAAAGGAGGTCGTCATATGAAAAGACACAGACAGGAGAGCTGCCAAAAAAAAGAGATAAGATTAGAGCCTACAGTGGTTTGTGCTTGCAGGTGAGCTTCAAGTAGAGTAGGGCAGGGTCACAACTTTTGAGATCAGGAGACCCACTGAGGAACTGTGCAGTGTTGAGGAAGGCCTGTCATTTTTGTTACACTCATGCAGCTGGGAGAACTGGAAGCTGTGCATCTGTGGATGTGGCTGTGCACTTACAGGCATCCCAGTGGCACCATCACATCTGCTGTCATGCTAACCAGGCCACCTGGAAGCAGACAGAGGCACCTTCTGCATCCATGGCGAGGGTGTGAGCCTGAGTGCTCTTTGCAGGTGGGTCCCAGCTGTGCACGGGAACAGAACTTTTGGTCACTTGTGAGGACTCTGTGCCTCTTCCAGCCTGTGGAAGAGAGGAGAGCTGTATCCTGGCTTTGACAGCTGTCAGGCAGCTCAGGCACCTCTGTGTTCTCTGAGCCACCAGTGCTGGCATTGTCTGCTACCCATGCATTTTATCCTGGACAGGCCATGTTTGATGGACCATATGCTGAGAAGAAATTAACTCTACTCTTGCTGAAACTGAGGTGCAAGAGTTTTAATAAGCCCTATTAGCTTAGTCGTTCCAGGTATCAGGCAGTAATACCTCTGCTCCAGTTACCCGTGTGAGTGATAAAAGGAGCTGATTTGGGTACTCAAGCAGTTATTTAAGGTGAAGAGTCTGGACTGCAGAAACAGGGGTATTTTTTTGCTGAGGGGACTGTGCCAAGCAGTTTGGCATGACCATTACACCGACCACCTCTGACTTTGTGATAATTTTCCCACATACAGCTCCTAAAATGGACCTGTCCTTAAGCCGTGATGATGCCTTGTTTAACAGATTGATGGGCCACAACTGGCTCCCAAGGTGTGCTGGCAGTTCAGGGGCAGGACAGGAGCAGGAGGAGCAGCTGCATGCACCAGGATATGGACCAAGGCTTTTCCAAAATTAATGTAGTCACGTGCATGCAAGCGCAAGCTATGGGAAGGGAAGTGATGTCTGTGTGGGCCTTTGTCACTCCTGTTTGAGTGAGGTGGAGGAACAGGCCTGACTCCAGTGGGGGCCCACACCTGCTGCCACAGCTGCCTGGGGCTGCGTCCCCACTCCAGGGTCGTGGGGTGGCGGATTTCCCCCGGCTCACAGGTGTTGCCTGTGCCGTTGTTGCCGCCCATCTGTTGTCTGTCAGCAGCAGCGTGATGCTGGCTTGACTGCCTCACAGAAAACCCTTCCTCCAGCACCAGGCACCCCACCAGGCATCCCTTTCACCACAGGGAGCCCTTCCCACAGCCCAGTGCCCCTCTATGCCTGTCCCCAGCAAGGCCAGTGCAGGCAAACAACCCGGGACTGCAGCCAGTGACAGCTGTAGGACCTCAAGGCCTTTTTGACCTGCCACTAGCAGACAGTAGAGTAACTGCTATAAACACAAGGCTTCTGTGTACATATTTTAACAGCATTTTCCTTTCAGGACGTTCTGTCGTCTCTGCAACATGCTTTTAGTTCCATCTGAAATTTCCTGGGCTTTTCACTCCCTCTTCTCATCTCCTTGAGCCAAAAAAATAAAAGGGTCATTTTGGTGAGAAACATTTTCAGTGACTTTCTCAGAAGCATCTGCTCTCTGCACTCTATGGGATTAGGCAGTTCAAGGCTGGTTTGTTCTCCTAGGAAATTACTTTCTCACCCCCTTCCCAAACTTCCTTTTTAGATCAACATTCAGAACTTCTTCGGGCTCTGACTTCCTCTTGGTATCCTGAGCTGCCCTCCTGATAAAATTAGTTCTGAATTATCCCACTGGTTGTGCTGGTTTTACTTGTTTGTTAGCTTGTTATGGGAGAAGTGAAAGCTACAGGCTGAGGGATAGATATGGCTGATCAGATATGTAGGTCCAGGGGTAGATATGTAGGGCACAGACTGCCCAGGAGAGGCAAATGAGCATGGACAGACAGGTTTCACAGAGAGCAAAGAGCTGGTGCATTAAGGAAGGCTCATGTCAGCCAGAGAGGCTGGAGATAGTGAGATTCAGCATTTCACATCCTAGCAGGAAAGAGAGAAATGTAAATTTGAACCAGACAAGAGTGCCTCAGAAAAAACGTAGTCCAGCTTGCAAAAAATAACTCCCAACCTCAAAGTAATTTATTGTCACTCAGGCAGATGAAAGGAGCACATAAAATTGGTTCCACAAGAAGGTCAAATTAAGTGCATGAACAAAATACAAGCATATTATATATGTGTGTGTGTCTATATATATATACATATCTTCTGTTCAGCATCTCTCGTTACAGAACTGGGGATCAATCATAACCCCTCAGGGTTTCTTCTCTTGCCCATTGGCTCCTAGCCAGACAACCTCCCTCGATGGCATTAGACTGGGGGAATGATGAAGGAATAAAGAATTACATTAAAGCAGGGGAAAGGCAGATGGATTCACAGAGCACTGTGGGCTGCCAGGTGTTTAGGTACAGGCAGAGACTTCATCAGTCCTTGTGATGCCACTGCTGCAGTATTATTACTTCTTCAGTCGGCTGCAGGAGAAAAGTTATACATGAGTACCACCCCCCACTTTTTCTGCATAGAGAATGACTGCCTGCCTCTGTAGCTGAGGATGCAAACAGTTACTTGAGCATCCACATGGCAGCAGTTTAGGTTTCAGTTACACTGTGCTGCTTACTTGGCAAAGAGAGTTAAAGAACAACTGTATCAGCACTTGTACTGCCCAGATTTATCTAGATTTTGATGTATCCGTACAGGCTTTGTCCTCTCTTTATGGGGATTACTTTTTAACCTTGATAAAATGTAGGTGAAAACAAGGTGAAGTCTTTGACACGTTATGCTCTTCACCACATATACACCCCAGCTGTGATGCAGTATTTGCCAATAAACATTCTCACTGAATTCTTGGTGACAGTGGAAAAAAAAATAGGCGAAACTATCACAGTTTGCCAATGTCACCAGTGAAAATGAAGCAGAAGCCCTGTTCTGTACCCAAACATTAATTGAACTTGTTCATGCAATCATTTATGCTTCCCTTTGCGCTCCACTTCCAGTGACAGAATGGCTGTCTGTGTTCCCAACAGCTGCTTCTGATGCCTGATACCATATAAGCTTAAAGACATAGAAAAGGGCAGCTTCTCTGCTGAGAAATTCTTGCTCCCATGAAAAGGGTCATAACACAATGGTGTATTTCACATCACCCAAGGCCTTTAGGAAAGGGTACAAATCAGAGTGTTCCATGATTTTTTTCTCCTCTTTTGTTACTCCTGGGAGGTTATTGGCAATTTTCACCAACTGTAGTCCAGCAATCCTCTAGCAGAGCTGGAATTAAATAATGGATATAATGGATTTTTAAAATTTGGGTTTCATCCTTGTGCTTGCTTGTGTGCCTTCCACCTCCACAACCTTGATATCCAGATCTCAGATGCACTGTGGACACTGCCAAAGGGCTTTGGAGCTCCTGCTTGGGTTGGGCTAACATCTCTCAAAATTAAGATAATTTGAATGAAACCACTCTGCTCAAAAGCTTTCCAGCAGAGTGCTGCCATGGGTTTGGGATTTAGCATAGCTCATAACTCTTAAGCAGGATTTAACATGAGTAAGAGCTGAAAAATACTGAAATGCAGCTGTACTGTTTCACCAAAGAGGCTCAAGTTCAATTTCTCCCCTCTCAATCATCCAGCTCCTCTCTCTTGAAAACAGTCTTTGCCCATTCTGGATGCCCTCATTGCCACTTACTGTTGACACTGACATGTCTTGTTTTCCAGCAAGTATTGTCTTGCTTGTGCCATCCTTTTTGCCCGTTGCTGCCAGGAAAGAAAGGACAAAGAACAATTGAATATTTTTATGCTTCAAATGCTTTCCTCTGAAGTGGCAGTAAAGTGCTGTTTGACATCTGCAGGGCGCCCATCTCAAAAACTTGCTTTGAGTCTAAGGATTGACCCTTTGTCTGTTCTGCCCTGCACCCAGACAGGAAATCTGACACCTCCTGTGGTTTGGAGAGCCAGTAATCTCTGCACCTTTCACAGGGACCATGGCACTCACCCTTCTCCGCTGCCAGCTTATACCACCGATGATGCACAGGCACCCAAGGGCAAACATCAATAAGCCGCCTCCAACACTTGCTCCAATTACCACATAGTTAATCCAAACAGGAACTTCCTCTGTGGGAGAAGAAAAGTATTTAGACACAGAAACAAAGAGAATTTTATAGCTTTAGGGATGGGGCAGGGACGTGATGCTAATTTCCATACCCACGTGGTAATGAAGGCTGATCTTTCTGTCACCATCTTCTATGAGGTGACAGCTCCACAGCCCTGCAGCACTGATGTTCACCTCCAACTTTACTTCATGCTGTTTTGAGTTCTTAATGTCCATCTTAGTCCCATTCACACGTTCCCAGCACAAGTAGGCATTGGGTGGGAGCGGTCCAGAGACCTGGCAGGTCAGGGTCATATTGGCCCCTCTGGAGAGTGGCCCAACAGGGTTAGCTGAGACTGTAAAGGCAAGCAAAGGACATGTGAGTGAGGGGATGGGAAGATGGGTCCATCCATTCTCTTAGGGCTTGCAGGTTTCTGCAGCTCCTCCTCTTCATGACCCACTTCTCTTCCTCTCACCTTTCATGACCACCAGCTCTATCTTGCTCTGTGCATGTCTTCCTTGGTACTCCAGCTGGCACTGGTACTGGCCAGAATGGTTGAAATGGACTTTGGGGAGCTTCACTTCTATGGTACTTTCAGGTTTTTTTTCAGGTATCTCAAACAGCAAGTTGCTGCTTTTTTTGGTCTCATGCAGCTGTCCTTGTGCTGTGACGTTGAAATCAAGCAGCTCATGAGCCTTTGAACTTTCCTGTTGTTTCCAGTTCAGCTGTCCTGTGAAACCTTCTTTCCATTTTATCTTCTGAGAGTTCAGGCGCCATGACAAGATGACAGTGCTATCAACAGTTGCATACTTTCTTTCCAAATCTGGATTCTGAAAACCTGAATTTAGAAGAGACAAGGAATACAGAGGCAGGGAAAGCCATGGTTACGCTTCCCCATGTCTACCCTTGATCCAGAGTGAGGCACGCTGCTCTCAGTTTAAAAAGGACTTGGAGAAAAGCCATGACATCCTCCAGGAAGGTTAAACAGTGTCTGAGAATAAGACAGCAGAAAGATCCAAAGCTCTTAAGCACAGCAGAGCTGAGAAGAACAGACCCCAAGGAAAGGAGAATCTTCTCCTCACCGAGCCTGGAGAGGAAAATGAGTGCAAGAGTGGAATAAAGCTCAGGCAGCAGAACAATCCCCAAGCTGCATTGTTGGAAGCACTGAGAAGTCAACCCTGGAGCACCAGTGCTTGGGATGTGGAGATTAAAAGTTAAAGTCATGAGCTGAAGGGAACACTGGTTCCCAAGCCTGTGTGTGAGCTCCATTTTTGTGTCACGTACCTAATACCTTCACAGCAAAGGAGATGTTCTGATTAATCAATGGAGAATCTGAATGGACCTGACACACCCAGGTCCCGCTGTCCATAACCTCCAGTTTCTTTAAACTCAGTATGTATTTTTGACGGCTCTTGTTTTGTAATTCTGGTGTCACTCTGTTATTGTTACTGTCAAACAATGTGATGCTGAGATCGGGTAGAGGACTGGATGAATTTTGCATTAAAATCAACTCAGGAACTTCATTTTGCAGAAAATGCCCATCCAAGGAGATTGTCACTGTAAAAAGAAAAAAGCACAGCCAGTAAGTCAGTTCCTCCTCCTGCGAGAGAGAGTGTTACAGCAGAGAGAACGTGGAGACACTGCACTCTGGAGATGGAGGAGAAATGAACTGCGATAGCCCGGGACAGAAGAAATGCAGATGGATAAAGAATCCCAGCAGAGATGTCTCCCCAGGCCCTATGGTCCCCTCCCCTCCTGATGGCCAAAAGCCCTCCATTCACTCACATTTAAAGATATGCAGTGAGGTGCGGACTCTTTGGGGGCCGTATTCACAGGTGTAGATGCCGGCGTCAGAGAGCTTCAAGTTCCACACGTGCAGCTGCTTATATTGCATCTTGATGTCAGATCGACCAGTAATGAAAGTTGGTTCTTTTGGAAAAACAGGCTTGGTTAGGAGGGAAGAGGTTACTCAGCCATGTAAAGGGAGAAGGGGCAATGAATTGGAAGCCTTACTTTTCCAATATCTATTACTCTTTTCCATACGCCATAGAAGAGTATCATAGTACATCCAGCTCACAGCTGTGTCCCGAGAAAATTTTGAGTCAGGAAGTATGCCTGTGCAGTTCAGGGTCACCTCCCCTCCTGCAAGCCCAGTCTGGAATTCATTTTGGTGAGCCATACTGGAGAACAGACCTGAAAATCAATACCCACCAAAAAAAGGCACAGGTCCACTTTCTGAAGGGTGGCTCAGTAAACGCTTCCCAGCCCTCCAAAAAAACGTTGATATTTCTCCTCCCTTTCCCAGAGACTGAAATTATCCTCAGTTTCTGAATTTGTCACTCCTTTATGTCAGCAATCAACCAACCAATCAATCAAGGTCTTTTATTACCTGACTAATGGTTATTCTCTTTCACACATATTCATAAAAAATGGAAAAATACCAGTAGTTATGGTGAACGGACCATCATTCATAATTTTGAAACAAATTTACTGAAACAACCTTTTCCCACTGGATAAGACTTAGTTATTCTACTGGTAGCGAATGAAGGACAGCGTATGTCAGCCCTCCTTCACGCCCCTGTCAACACTTGATGCAGCACTGACAAATTTGCTCACACCTTTTTCTAGTTTTTGCATGGATGAAGACCGAAAACACAGAAAAATGAAGAAATAAAGTAAAAAATAAATAAAGAAAGCTGACCTAACGTCAAGTTCCTGTTCTTGGGAGGAGGACTATGTGACAGTAAAAGAAATGGGATGTATAAGGTTGAAGAAACATTAGGAGTGGTTTCTTGGGAGAATCATTTCCTTTCCTTCACTATAAAGAAGGTTCCTGCAGAAGACCTTAAGAAGGAGATGGAGTTGCCAGAGGTAAGATTGGGAATAACAGAGTTGTGGTCTCCTGCATCGCTGCTGGTAAACTCTCAGAGATGCTTAACCTGCAAATCCCCCTGATGACCTGAGTACTGAAGAGCTGCAGAAGTGTAAAATGAAAAGTTTACGTGAGTTTAGTGTAGGGTTTGCCAGAAGTTACATCCCTCTAAGAGGTAACTTGCAACAGAACCAATACAGATTTTCAATAATTGCACATTGGACTTCAGAAGTTTATGATTTTGTGTTAAACTGTGAAATTAGAAATGTTATTAATAAAAGTTGGTATCTTTTGTTTTTCATTTGGTTCTAGGGTGCACAAGAGATTTCCAAACTTTCCTCTGTGACCAGACGAATCAAAGCTGCATATCTGAGAAATGCAGGCTTGGCCTTATTCACTGTCTTTCCTTTCTTGGAAAATGAGCACTAAAAAGTTCACCAAAGCTTATAACATTAGCAGTCAAGCTAAACAAGCCAGTAAGCATTCCATTTGCAAGGGCAAATCTGTGATGAGATTCTGAAGATCACATCACAGATGTGGTTACGCGTCACAGATATGTTTTTGCCCAGACAGCTGGAGGCAGTGTGGAGGGCAGTATTTTCCACTCTGCTTGGTGTGGATCCTGGTTCTCACAGGACCCCCCCACTCCTGCATCTCTACGGGGCAGCTCCCCAAACATGTCGATGCACCCTGCTTTTGGCTGGCAGGCTCAGCAGGCGGGCTGGGAGCAACCTGAGTCCCAAAGCTAAACCGTGTGAGGAACCTTGTATGACACATCAGAAAGAGCCTAGAAATACACCGAGTGTTGTGGGGCTTGTGAAGAGGCTGTGAGAACCATGAGGGTTTGCTGAGCCCAGGACTCACCCAGATGCAGAAGCAAGAAGGCGGCAGGCGTGCAGCTCACGGCTGTGCCACACGACTCCATCGCCGCGGGAACGCTCCTCCCGTCCGCGGAGAGCAGGGCTGGAAATGCTGTCACGGCCAAGGGGTCTTATCCTGGAAGACCCAAATACTCTGTTAACAATGTTTGATCTTCAGACCTCAGTGGATGGGACTTGTGTTCCCAGTCAGCTCCCACCATACTTCAGCACAGCAAAGTGGAAGCTTATCGGGAAAGTCACCAGAGCCCCTTGTTTCAGCAAAGAATCCATCTGCAGCATGCCCCTGGAGTTTGGTAATAAACATTTCATTTTACTCATCCCTAGGTTTCTGGCATTCATCAGGCAGCAGCTGTTTATACTGCCAAGAGTTCTGTGCTTTTTTACTTCTCTATGGTGGGTTATCATCACTCTTGCAGAGATTAAAGCTAAACACATACAGGGCTGCATTAGCAAGAGCACAGCCAGCTCTGCTGGAAGTAGAGTGAAGTAATTATTTCTCTCTATTTGGCACACCTGAGGTCTCATCTAGGATACAGGGTACAGTTTTGGGCCCCCAGTACAAGAAGGATGCCAACAAACTGTACAGAGTTCAGTGGAGGGCTAGTGAGATGGTGAGGAAGTTGGAGTACCTGACATACAGGGAGAGGCAGAAAACTGGGCTTGATAGGGAGAAGGGAGCCAAAGTGGGATCGAAATTCAGTTTCCCATTATCTAATGGATATTACCTAGAAGAATAAGCCACATTCTTCTCAGATGTGCACAGGGGAGGAACAGGAGGCAGCAGCCATATGTTGAGCGGGGAAATGTTGACTAGATATAAGGAAAACTTTCTTCCCACTGAAGGTAGTTCAGCAATAGAATAGGTGCCAAGAGATGCCAGGCAATCTCCGCCATTGGAGACACTCAGAAGTTACCTTGACAAGCCCTGAGCAACATGTTGTAGCTTTAGAGTCAATTCAGCTGTGAGTAGGAGAATTAACTGGAGACTTCCCAATGTCCCTTGCCATCTAAATATTTCAGTGTAATTTTGTGATTCTATGATTACAGCCATCTTTAAGCTGTTATCAATATTTTTCTTCAAGTTTGGGTTTGGTGGGTTTTTTTAGCTTCTTACCTTAAAAATCTCAATAACCAGCAAGTCTGATGTTGGAAAGACCTTCTTGAATTCTTAGGACTGTTCAATGAAAAGTATGGAGAGAAGGGAGAAATGAGGTCTGAAAGAAGAAGTTGCATTAATGGTAGTAAAACCTAAAGTGGGAACTGGACTAATGATCATGTTAAGCTGAGTTATCAAAATAGATGCAGTTTCTGACTAGCAAAGACCAAGTGCTGGTAACAGCTGCAGCTGGGTGGGCTGACAAGGTGAAGGGCACCATGGCTGCTGGTGCAAGGACACTACTGAGCTCTCCATCCTTAAACCAAGGCATATATCAGAAGGGAAGCCAAGCAGCTTAAATGCTCTGGGGAGTGGGCAAGCCTGTGAGATGACCTCACTTCTCTGAAAGCAGGCAGTCCCTATGTCAGGCGTGCGATAGACTGAAGGCTGGAGTTTTAATGGGATGAAACTCAAAAGAAACGCATGAGTAATTTTCTGCAATATTTATATATACTATGTGCAATATTAAGTGTAATAGATTCTATTAGAGGATAATTTAATACTGAAATTAATTTAATGATCAGAGCATGTGAAGCTATCAAAGAGTAGATGAAAACATCACCACTACATTTAAATGGAAATCAGGTCAGCACAACATCTGACATCAAAACCAATGTACACACATGCACAGATGAAAAATATGTGTGCAAGAGCACCATCAGAAGAGAAACAGGTGGCAAAGACACAGTCAGAGAAGACTTGTGGCTTGCCTCGTGCAAAATAAAAAACCCACTCCAAGCCAGGAAATATTTGCATAAACTGTTTTCTGTGAAAATTGTAAAACAAAGGAGCAAGTGCAGATGATTGGAGATCACTCCTAACAATATGCAGAGGCAGTGATGAAGCAGTTTGCTGGGTTAAGCTACAGAATAAAGAAAGGGGCACTAACAAGGCATCTGTATGCATCTCACTCCGAAGGAACATCGATAACTGAGAACTGGCACAGGGCCCTGAGTAAGATCCATTCCTGAGGTGACAGGAGAAACCTCATCTCTACTGTGAAATCTCAAATCACCTGTTACTGTGGGATGAAAAAGTCAGCCCCCACTCTAAAGTAATGCCTGTGAATTAACAGTTCAGTGATGGGTTTCAAATTTTTTAAGTCATTAAAACTTTACATAAAACCTGAAGGTAATGGAACAAGCAAAAATTAATGGAATCGCTGAGTCACACCTCATAATTTTGTTTTGACTGGGAATCTCTATTCTCCTGTCATATGGCTTCAGTTTGTTCTTTGCCTCTTTACTTCCTGGTTATTGAGCAAAACCACACAACCAGAGCACTGTGGGACCGGTGAACTGCTGACCTTGTGCCTCTTGGTAGATGCAGATTGATGCATCTTTGTTCTTCTGTTTCTTCTCTTGGTTTCACAACTTCTGCATTCCCACTTTGTTCGCACTAATCTTTGTATTTCTGTGGCAGATCTCCACAGTGCGATGTTACCACCTACATGTTACAAATCAGTGGGGAAAATGGGTTGCCTTCAGCTAGGATTTCTTTTACACGCTTTCCCTCTCTCCCTGTTTATTTCTACTTCTCACGCATGCCACTTCCTATTCCCCCCTGCGTTCCTATCTCCTTCTGCAGCCCTCCAGGCCAGATCACAGGCGGTGCTGCTCCGGAGTTTACAGATCTCAGTGAGCAAGGCTCCTTAACCGAGCAAGCTGCTCTCATTAGAGGACGCTTGTAGCAGACCCACAGCCTCCTTACAGGCAGCCCAGCTGCATCTTACGGTGGCACTCATAAATTAAGCGGTGTCACAGAATGTCCCCAGGCACTGGAACATACTCATCAGTCCTGTTAAATTGCTAGTACATTTCCTGACACATTTTTGGCCGGGCACAGCTCTCGCTCTCCCGAGCAATTCTTGGGATGCATTTAGGTGTTAGCATGGGCCAGGGACCTCTCCCATTAGGTGGCTGGCATGTGGCCAGTTCATTTTGGAGGTTAAGTGAGTTTAATAGCCCAGACCATCTCATGCCAGCTGGCCTCTGTGCCAGAAACAGTCCAGGCATACTTGATTTATTAGCACATCTAGCAATGGAGGAGCAGGGCTCCCTCCCAAGTGAACATTGATTTCCTTTTCATTTTAACTTCCCCCTCTTATTAAACTGGTTTAATTTCCTTCTTGACTTATTTTAATGATCCCTGCCTCTCTGAGGGATAGGAAAAAGAGAGCTGAGGTAGCGAGTGGGCTTGCTCCAGAGAATGATGCCCGCAGGACCGAGTCATGCCTGGAGAGCGTCTGCTTGAGAGCAGGGCTGGCAGCCCCCTCGGTCCCTCCAGCACCAACCCCCAGTGGGTGATGGCTACAGAGACCTCTCCACAGGCTGCCACTGGCATGACACAGGAGGAAACTTAAATTTAAAAAAAACCCCAATAAATAAAAACTTGGCACCCGCTCCTGATGCAGAGCAGGCCATCTCCTCTCCTCGGTGCATTCCTGTGCCCCTTTCTTGCAGTGTGGTTTTGTTTTCTCCTCTCGCTCTTGTTTGTGGCTGTGCTTTTGATCTGGCAGCAGCTCGTTCTGTCAGTGGGGAGGCCCCCAGCCCTCCCTCCCCACTCCCCACCTCAGCTTCCGCCGCGGCATTTCCCCTTGCAGTGCCTGCCGGGCGAGGGCTCAGGGGTGCAGCTGCGTCTTGCCCTGCTCGAGAGTTAGGCTCAGCTGTGGGGCTCTGGGCTAAAGGGGTTCACCTCTCTTCTTCTCAGGTTAAAAATCTGAAACAAAGCTGACTTGGCTCTTTTACCAAATAGTGGTCGCTTTGAATTTGCTTCTTAGCGTTAAAAGCCAACGTCAGGTGAGCAGCAGGCAGGGTAAGAGACCAAGAGCAATGAAAATAGCCATCAGAGAGCAAAGTTATGACAGCAGTGAAGGTCATTTCACCGTCCCTACTGTCCCCCTGGACTGTTCAACCCTGCCTCCATTTCCTCCTGAGCATCTCTGCTCATCCGAGAGCAGATGCCACCCTCCCATTGGAGCTCCTGGGAGAGGGAAGCGCTGGAGCCGGATCCATGGGGTCACACAGGTGAAAGCAGCTGAACCCCCCTGACAGAGGTCCCATCAGGACAAGGCAGGGTGGTGATGTCACTGCATCAGCACCAGCTGAGCTCCCCTCAGCCATGAAATACCCCATGCCCAGTCACATGCTTGGAGCCATGTGGAGGCCACAAGAAGTGGCTCCATCTCCACAGCCCAGGCTGCTCCCTTCTGGCCTGAGGGGAAGCCAAGACCTGCCTTTCTAAAGCCACTGGAGGCTGTGACTAATCAAGGCACTGTGATGTGCTCTGAAATCAGCGCCTTCATCAACCTTCCGAGCCCTGTACACACTTGGGATGACACCCGAGTGTCATCCCTCCTTAGTTTTGCTGTGGTGAATACAGGGTCCCCACATGAGGCTGTGGCAGGTCAGGTGGGCACCGTCCCTGGGTGCCCAAGAGCCGCTAATGGGGATGAGGAGGATGCTCATCTTGGATGAGCCGAGCCCTGCTGTGCTGCGGGCAGCTTTGACAGACATGTTTGTGAGACACCGGGGAGGACAAAGGAAAAGTCGGGAACACCTTGTCACAGCCTTTCAGTACTTAAAGGGATCTTATAAAAAAGATGAAGAGTGACTTTTTACACGGTCAGATAGTAATAGGAGAATGAGGAACAGTTTTAAACTAAAAAAGAGGGTAGGTTTAGATCAAATGTTAGGAAGAAATCTTTTATTCAGAAACTGATGAGGCACTGGAACGGGTTGCCCAGAGAAGCTGCAGCTGCTCCATCCCTGGAAGTGTTGAAGGCCAGGTTGGATGGAGCTTTGAGTGACCTGGTCTAGTGGAAGGTGTCCCTGCCTGTGGCAGGGGTGTTGGAATGAGATGTTCTTTAAAGGCCCCTTCCAACCCAAACCATTCTGTGATCCTATGATTCTAACCTGCACCAGGGACAGTTGAGTTCACAGTAGAGAACACTGAGTGGTGACCTGAACTCAAGCTTCATGCACCGTGTGAGGAAGGAATATCTGAGGTGGCTGATGGAGGCCGAGTAGGATATGCCACCTGAAAGTTGAAAAATTCAACCAGAAATGAAACTCCTGCTTTCGACAGCGCAGCAGCCCATGGAAGGGGAAAGCAAATCTCCTTTCTGTTGTCCTGAAATTGCAAGGATCCTTCTTTTTCCAAGAAATCCTGCTCACTCAGCCCTGAGCTGATGGATCAGGCTGCATTGGCAGCTAGTGTCAGGCAGTGAGCCAGTCAGCCTGGATTAGCAGAACAGACCCCTCCGGTCTCAGCACGTACAGATGTAAGTAGACATCCTTACTTAGCTAGAGACTGGCATCTCCTTATTTTTGCAGGCTTTTTTTAGAATAAAGTTCCCCTTCCTGCAGGATATGTGGAGAAGGTGATAGCAAGTGGCAGCTGGTAGAGGGCTGCTCCGCAATGCATTTGCAGTCCTTGGGGATATACAGTCACTAGTGACAGGCCCTCATATAGGACATATTTCCCCATACATGGGTTTAAAAGATCCATGAGATCCCCAGGCTCTGTGGCAACTTGAGCTTCTCATAACTCCCTTTTCTTCTGCCCCTTCCAGAGAAAAATCCAGGGAGACAAAGAGTTTTTAGTTAAAATTAAGAGGTCTTGGAGAATTGCACAGCCAGAAGTATTATCAAGTCAAAAGTTTGAGATGGTTTTACAACAGACCTTTAAGCGGGGCAAAACCAATCCATCCGTGCCGAAACAGCAACTTGAGCGGAGTGATAAAGTTTGCAGCATTAAAAAACCCGAAAACAGGTTGGCCTCTTAGCAAAAGAAAGAGTTTCCTTACCTCTTTTCTCTCAGCCTCTGTGTTTCTGTCTCCTTGTGTTTGTCACCTGCCGTAGTTGATCTCACCCAGCTACAGCTGTAACAGAAAAGGAACGAAGTTGATGTTCAGCGAGCAGATGTTGGGTTGGCCTTGATGTCTCCTCCTCTCCAGCCGGAGCGACAGCAGGGTCTTGCTGCCAGTCCAGGTTCTGCTGACACCCGCCGACTTCTCTAGGCAGATGGTGATTTTCCAAAGGCACGTGATTTCGACTCTGGGTGTGAACAGAAATGGACCTGAGCGGAAGGCGATGTATGGCAGCGGTGGGGAGAATGAGTGTGCAAAACAGAGAGAGCCTATTGGCCATAGGGCAGCTGATGGAGGCCGTGACGGGGCTGAAACCTAGACATGAATGGTTGGCAGCTGGTTCTGCTCCACTGAGGAGGAAAGGTCACAAGCTAACAGGTTAGCTGAGCAGATCCGGACCCAGCGCACGGCTCCCGCACTCTGTGAGAGTAATCTCAGCTCCATTTCCCAGCCTGTCTCCTGCACCACCACTAAGAGGAGGCACCTCCAGGAGCTGACCCCAGCCCCACCTGTCTGCGGAGTAGGTCTGAGATTTAGGGTGAGATAAGAGAATATTTTCTTTGTAGCACTGATGGCTTGTTCTTGGCTGTCTGCCAGCACCCACCCAGCTGCTCCCTCATTCCCCCTCCTCAGCAAGGCAGAGGGACAAGATGTGAAAAACCCTCTCAGGTCAGGGTGAGGACGGGGAGATCTCTCCCCAGCTACTGTCAAGGGCAAAACTGACTTAACTTGGGGAAAGGTTAATTTAATTTATAGCCAATTAAAAACAAATAAATTGATAAAATAGTGATAAATTTAGAAAAAAACCCCAACAACTTTAGAAAGCTTCTCTCACCTCTCTTTTCTCCCCAGGCTGAACTTCACACCTGACTCTTCTGTCCCTCCTTCCTCCCCCAAAGTCTCACAGGGGACAGGTTATGGGAGCTGTGGTCAGTTCATAGCAGTTCATCTCTGCTGCTTCTTCATGCTTATGCTGTTCCTCTGCTCCACCGTAAGGTCCTTCAATAAATGCTCTGATGTGGGTTCCTCCCATGGACTGCAGTTCTTCACGTTCATCTTGACATTAGAAAGACTTTTTTACAGTGAAAACAATCAGTCACGAGAACAACCTCCCCAGGGATGTGGCAGAGTTGCCATTTCTGGGGGCTTTCAAGGTGTGATTGGGCAGGGTGCTGGATAACCTCATCTAGGAACCCAGTGTGGCTCCTCCATAGGCCACAGCTCCTGCCAGAAAACCTGCTCCAGTGCAGGCTCTCCATGGGCTGCAGGGAAATCTCAGCTCTGTCACCTGGAGCACCTCTAGCCCCTCCTTCTCCCCTGATCTTGGTGTCTGCAGGGCTGTTTCTCCCACATATTGTCCTTCCTGTCTCCCACAGCTGCTGTGCACAGCTTTTTACCCTTTGTCAAGTACACTGCCACAAAGGTGCCACCGGCATCACTGACGAGCTCAGCCTTGGTCTGCAGTGGCTCTGATTTGGGGCTCTCTGGAGGTGGCTCTGACTGACATGGGGCCAGCTCCTCCTCACGTCTCACAGAAGCCACTGATGTACCACCCTCCAGTACCAAAACCTTGCCCTGTAAACCCAGTGTAAGGTTTCTCTTCAGTAACCTGTACCAACCTGCACCACTACTGAATCTCAGCTGTTTCCCTTCTCTCTAGGGTGGAGGAGGGGGCTTTTGTGGTTTCCCACCCACATTTGGTCTCTCTCTCTCTCTGAATCCCAGCCTCAGCCAAGGTGGCGGAAACCCACTGAGCCCCAGACATGGCTGAGATTTCATCTCTGTGCCACCCACTCTTCTCCTTTCAGCAGTGACTTGCCCCCTTGTCTGGAGGATGGGGGTGTGAGATGCAACCAGACTTTGGGGGGGAGCAGGGACAGACAGCCACAGCAGCAAGGTGCACAATGTGCCACCAATTGTGACAGGAACAGCCGTGAACAGACCTCCAGCACAAGAGCTTCTCCACTGATTGTGACTTTGGAGAAAAATTATGTCCTATTTCAGAGAGGAAGTCACCTGCACAAGACAGGATCTTCCCAGTGTGGGATACAAATGACTGGCATGGCATGGCATGGCATGGACACCCTGCCAGTGTCCAGAACTTGTGAAAGCCCTTTTCTGAGACACAGCTCTCCTGCAAGAACCTGACATATCGAGTCAGCATCTTCAGAACTCTCTCACATGTGTCAAATAGAAATGTCCTTTCTGGTCCCCAGCTGCCAGACAGGGGATGTCATGGGAAAAAAAAAAAAAAAAAAAGAGTTAAGAAAACTCAGGTTGGGATTGTAAGGCCGTGGCATCTCAGTGCTTGGGGATCTGGGGCATTGAGCTGATGCTTCAGTTTGTATGGATTCTGGCTTGGATTTTGTCTCCCCAGCACGCTGTAAAGCAGAAACATTGGCTTGTTTTTAAACAGTTGGTTTATGTCACTGCAAATATCTACCAGAAATAGCATTCCCTGAAGGGGCAAAGCTTGGAAAATGCACTTGAACTTGCTGCAGAGTTGCAAGGAGAAGCAGGGCTGTGGGTGTGAGGTGACAAAGCTGCAGGCCTGTCACGTTGTGAGAATGCCTGCTCCGGATCCACTGTCACCCTACGGGTGGGGATCCATCCCTTGGCGCTGCTCCAGTTGTGCGGTGAACAGGTGCCTCTGGGACCAAGGGTCACGGCGTGCAGTGACGTGTTTGTATCACTTTCATCCAAGCATCTCAAAGCACTTTGCAAGCATTAATTAAACATCAGAATCCAGAAGGGATGAATAATATTAGCCAGTCAGTCTCTCTTCTGAATGTGATATTCCTCATAAATATTTAACTGGTTTTTAAGTTCTTTGCAAGTCTGGTTGTCACCTCTCTGGGACAGTTGCTGTACTGCACCTCTGGGGAAAGGGGGCTCATCCAGCATCACACACTGACCCCACAGCACAGTGAGAACAGCCTGAGCACTGCACGTGGCTCTCCCCCCACAAATCGGTGGCTGTCATGTCTCCCTGCTTTATCCCCTGCAGAGACACTGCGCTGTCTCTGCTCTAATCCCATCACCAGCAATATTTTTGCAAGCTCCAGCTGGAGAGAAACAGATCCTCTCAGCGGAGAGAAGCAGCTTCCAGGCTGTGCTGGGTGATGGTCACAGTCTGCAGAGATGCTGAGTGTCTCCAAGGAAGTGAGAAATAAAGGGAGAAAAAGAGCCTCATAAATCAGACGGTGAGAAAGACCTTTTAACTGGCTTTGCTGGAAAGCCAAGATGCCTCCAGAAATCATCTCCTTAAAACCAAGTTCCCTGCACATCAGTGGGGGCTATGAGTGTGCCTCTGTAGTCTGTTAGGTGAAGGATACCCAGGTATGCTGGAAAATCGGTGATTAGCCCGTGGTATTGGAGAGCAGGAAGGACAAGTGTTTGACACAGCATAAAACACAGATCTTCAGGCACCTGACTGTCGGTGGCTTCAAAGGCCAGGAGCGTTCTCTTTGCAACAGAACTACTGACACCTGGTGAGCCTCTCGAGGGGTATTTCTGATGCTAGGTGTAGGAGCTAGAAACAGCAAGCTGGCAGCTGAGGGGCCCCAGTGATACGCCCCAGCACAGCTGTGTTCCTCAGAAAGGGGGAAAACTGGGGAGAGATACCTCTCTGCAGGCACTTGGAAGCCTGAATTGGGAAGAAAGGGGTCTCTAAGCAGATATCATAAAGTTTTATTTGCTGATCACAGTGGAAAATCAGGAACCCTCCAGAGAAGTTCTTCATGAGCAAGGGGTCTCCTGTATTTAGTCCCCTGGAGCCTGATGGAGCAAGACTAGCCAGGTGTGCTGGAAAATCAGGGACTGCTTGGAGGCCACTGGACAGAGGAATCAAGAATCACTAACTGTGGAAGTGTGTCACCGAAAGTGACAGGGGCTAAAGCAAGCCTAACCAAAACCAGTCCCACGTGAAAGACGTGTGAGAGATGCAACAGGCAGGAGGGACGTGGCTGGAGGGGTTTTTAGGGACCGATATAGGATGCACATCGCTTACTATCTCGCTATTACTGGCCTTGGCAAAAGCAAGGGGGAGAAGCTGGTGACAGTAATTGTTTCGAGGCACAGCTGGAGGTGTTTCATCGGCACAGAATCCCGCCGCACAGTGCACTAGATGGCGGCATTGGCTCGGGACAAGGAGCTGGGAGGGGCAGCGGAGCAGCCGCCGCAGCCCCGGCTCCGCCGGGGTGTCCCCGCAGAGCTCTGCCGGCCCAGGGAGTCCGTGGAATCACGGAGAGGTTTGTGTTGGAAAGAACCTGAAAGATCATCCAGTCCAACGTCCTGCCGTGGGCAGGAACACCTTCCAGTAGACCAGGATCCAACCCGGCCTTGAACGCTGCCAGGGATGGAGCATCCGCAATTTCTCTGGGCAACCCGTGCCAGTGCCTCATTACCCTTACAGTAAAGAATTCCTTCCTAATATCTAATTCAGGATTTTGAACGGCTGGGGAGTGCCTGAGCGGAGGGTCGTAACTGAGCTCCTGACAGCCCCCAAAGCTTGCTAGGGAGTTTGCAGGTGTGTCCTCCTTGATCCAAAACCTGTGCCATTTTACATAGAAAAAGGGGGAATGCTGACCTGGTGACAAAAAAGAAGACACACAGTGCTTGTAAAAGAAGAGGAACATGAGAAAACTCAGTAAGAATGAGAATTACCAAAGCCTTGCAAAATCTGCCCTTGTGTGTGGCTTCCTGTGTTTCTGGGCACCAGGAGTGTCCTCCTGCCGTGAGACCCTCTGAGACCCATCCGTTCAGGTGGGAGTGACACCCTTTTCAGAGCACACCATATGACAGCTTTTGGAGAGAGTTGTGTTGAACTGGCAGGCCAGCAGGATGGAAACCTAGGAGAGAAACTCTTGACCCTGATGGAATCCACAACTATGAAAAGACTGTCCCAGATGCTTTGGAACTTAGTGGGAGGCACAGGACGCACTACCCACAACAGCATTCCCATAAGGAGCTTGGTTTGACAGTTTTACCTTTAAAAGGCAGAAGTAAACCCCTACATATTTTGGGTTTATTCATCAAAGTGTTGAAGAAATAGAAGCAGAGTATGAAGTCACGGGATTTTTTGCAGGATTGGTGCTGATATTGCTCCCATAAATTTGACAAGCAAAACCAAAACTCAGTGTGCCTTAGTAGCCTACATAATCTGAGATCTGGTTTTAACATTTTATTGTTTTTAAAAGGCTGTGCAGAATGCACAAAGACCATCATAGATGTATTTTTCTTGTTGCTCTTTTGTCAGATTATGCTATTTGCTAGCACTTAGCCTCTCACCCTAAATCCTTCAGAAGTCTGGGTTGCAGAACATCTGGCCCTAGTTATGATTTTTTTCCAATGATGTTGATCTTTCTTACTGAAAAAAGATTAGTTTGGGATTAAAGATTGTCTTCCTATTCGTTTTGGAGGAGTCCTATGCAAAGGAATTTGCATGCATAACACTTTCTTTGCATTCCTTAAGCCCTCGTCTCTGCTAAAAGGGAATCCACTGGATTTCCTGTGTTTTTTTAAAGTTTTCATCTACTGCGCAATGAGTTTTCATGGCAAGGTCTGGATAACTGGAGAGCTACAGAGTTGGCTTCTGTGAGAAGCTGCCAGAAGCCTCCACCCTGTCTGATACAGCCAAAGTCAGCTGGCTCCAAGACACTGGTGGTGAAGGCTGAGCCATCAGTGATGGTGGCAGAGCCTCTGGGATAACACGGTTAAGTGGGATGAAAAAAAACTAACAGCTGCAGCCAGAGAGGAGAGTGAGGATATATGGTAGGAACAGCCCTGCAGACACCAAGGTCAGTGCAGAAGGAAGGGCAGGAGGTGCTCCAGGTGCCAGAGCAGATTCCCCTGCAGCCCGTGGTGCAGACCATGGTGAGGCAGGATACCCTCCTGCAGCCCATGGAGGTCCATGGGGAAGCAGAGATCCACCTGCAGCCCATGGAGGACCCCAGAGCAGGTGGACGCCTGATGGAATTTGTGGCCCCATGGGAAGCCCACGCCGGACCAGGGTCCTGGCAAAACTTGTGGCCCTGTGGAGAGAGAAGCCCACTCTGGAGCAGGTTTGCTGGTGGGACTGGTGACCCTAGAGGGGAGCCATGCTGGAGCAGTTTGTGAAAAAACTGCAGCCTTCGGGATGGACTCAAATTGAAGAAGTTCATGGAGGGCTCTCTCCTGTGGGAGGGACCCCACACTGGAGCAGGGGAGAGTGTGAGGAGTCCTTACTCGGAGGAGGAAAGAGTGGCAGAGGTAACACATGATGAGCTGACTGCAACCCCCATTCTCTCTCCCCCTGTGCCACTGTGGGGAAGAAGGTAGAGAAAATTGGGATTGAAGCTAAGCCTTGGAAGAATGGATGGAGGTCTTTTAAGATTTGAGTTTATTTTCTCAATATCCTGATTTGATTTGATTGGTAATAATTTCAAATAATTTCCCTGTGGCGAGTCTGTTTTGGTGTGATGATAATCAGTGAGTGATCTCTCCCTGTCCTTATCTGGAGCAATGAGCCTCTTGTTATACTTTCTGTGTCCCATCCAGTTAGAGAAAGGAGTGATGGAGCAGCTTCAGTGGTTTGACCCAGCCAGGGTCAAACCACCACATTCTGGTATGTTGAAAATATTTATCTGAGTTTTGCACCTGTAACTGTATCCTTATGGAAAAGCATCAGGTCCCTTTCCTTCATATGTCTTTTGCTTTATTTCCTGTTTCTGTTTATTGACTCCACTTGAAACAGATTTCCAGATTTGTTTGCTTTATTGTACAGACTCTTTGTCCTTCCACCTCAACTCTACCGACTTGCCTTGTGCCATCTTGATTTGGAAATATTTTCCTATATATAGGAATAGTTTCTAGGAAGGAAAATCTAAACTGCATAAATACTTCCAGGCTTTTGCTCATTGTAACTGCACCATGTCAGTCATCTGCCTATCATGAAAGGCACAGTGAACAGCTGGGTACAAGCTCAGTGTTGTTGAACTTCTTTCAGAGGAGCAGACAAAACACTGAAGGGCTGGATGGAAGTAATGCAGAGAAAGTCCCTCTGTGTCCCTGTGTAAACCAGCACCGCTCCCCTGCTGGGCTGCTGCCTCCCCTTCCAGAGCAAAGGACCCGAGCAGAGCTGACCATGCAGAGAGATAGGCCTGTGCAAACTGTCAGAGAGAAAGTCTCAAAATCTGGGATTTGTGCCTGAAAGGCAATGAGTCAGGAGGGGATGGGGAAATAACAGAAAAAGGGAACGTGATAAAACGTGGCAAAATAATGGCCATCCAAGGTACAATAGATTTGGGAGTCCCTCTTTTCCTGGCCTTTGTGATGTGATAAAAGAAAATGGTGAAAGTGGAAAGCTTTCGATTCAAAACCAAGAGAGGAATCATTTTCACACAGTGAATAAGCAGATCCAAGGACTGATTGACAGAGGAAGTCAGAGTGTACAAGGAAACAGGGAGGTTTAAAGACAAACCAGGCACACATCTGAGCTATGAGAACATCCAGGCTGGTAACAGGCAGTGCTGAAAGTGTTACCCACAGGAGGAGAGAGCATCCCATTGTGTGTGAGAAGAGAGAGCAAACCACTGTCAGGCACTGAGAGAATATTATGCGATCCTCATGGATATTGGATTGCCCCTCAGCCTCATGGGGGTGAACCAACCTTTTCTCTACCTCCAAAGCATCTGGCAGAGACAGGTGATTGAGCTAGACAGATCACTCAGATCATCCCACCTGAAAAAAATTGCAGCGTTATCTTTCGCCTAGGAAGATGCTGGTACCACGTTGGACTGTCTTGCCTTATGTTGGTTCTGCTCCAGGGTCTGCCCTGAAATTGCATGAGATGGTTGAAGCAGACAAGTCTACTTCGCAGCTCTGCTGCACTTTTCTAGGATTCAGTGGGAAAAGGGGTGTCATTTTCATTAAAATACATGTATGGCTGAGTAGGTAAAGAGCTGTGGAGTCCAGATGTGCTCCACGGAGTGAGTGGGCTGGTTGTGACTTTTGGGTGCTGCTGCATTGCCTGCAGTCTAAGGATACCTGAGTGCACTCACTACCTGAGTGCCTGAACCTTTTGGGGAGGGAAGGTGAGAGCCACACAGTAAGAAGGTTTGTTCATGTGCCTGCTGAAATAATGAAAAGCTGGCCTGGCTGTGGTGACCTTCTCTCAAGTCCAGAGCACCTTCCATCCTGAACACAGAGCAGCCACAGCCTGGGGACCTATATGGGAGAAATCCCATGTGTGACTCCCATTACTAATAAGTGTTTCTTCTGGGGTGGCCTTCAATGGCTGTTCAAGAGCAGTACCACGGTCCTCCATGGCTGCTCAGAGAGGACGTGAAGAGCATTCTCTGACTGCATGAAACCTAAACACATTGAAGGTCTTGAGCCTGGCAGACTCACGGTCACATTGCTAAGTACATCCCCAGCATGAGGGGAGTGACAAAGAGCCATAGTACCACTTGTAGATCTTTCAGGAAAATGTGAGGACTAAAGGAATAAATGAGTGAATGAACAAGGACAGTCAGATGGGAGAAAAAAAAAGTAAAGAAGGCTCTAAAGCACAGCAAAAAAGAGAGACTTAACCTGTGATTCTTCCTTCTCTAGTGGCATTTAATTTCCCCTTCCCCAGTGTGAAAATGTCAGAAATGAACAGGCAACTTCAGTAAAACAGAACTGAAAGAGAAAGAGAAGGCAGCAAAAGCCTTAGAAATGGCTTCACACAGGCAAAGGTACACCCAGCTCCATCAAATAGGCACGATCCTCCACAAGCACACACAGGGGTCAGTGGGGGTTTTTGTCACATGAATTTATTTTAAGTTCTAAAATGAGTTTCTAATAAGTTAAAATGCTCAAAATGTGCAACAGGGCAGTGAGCAGGGTGGTATGGGGAGAGGAAGAGAAGAAGAGAATGAGCACGGGGGAAAAACATTGTCAGACTGCAGGGGAGATGGATCCCAGCCATGTCCTGCATCCAAGTGTTCCACCAGAGAAAGCCTGAGAGAGAGGCCATGAAGGAGGGACCAAGAGTGGGACAGAGATATGGCACCGAAGCAGGCAGTAGCTGCTGGCTCAAGTACTCCCAATAGCTCCAAAGCATCTCTGCTGCTGGACACCTGACTGCAGTGGTGACTCTGCCTTGCCCTGGCTGCAGCTTCCAGCCCCTCAGCAGGTACAGAGCTCCCAAGGTCCCCTGCATTGCTCATGCCATCCCTAGTCCCTCCTGAGAGGTCTGCACGGTGCCCATCGCTCTGTGCGTGGCACGCAGAGTTTCATCCTGCCATGCAGACCAGCCCCGACGCCCCTGCTTCCATCAGCACTCCGTTTGCTGGATCTTCCCTTTCTGGTTCTCCTCCATGGGCTTCCACGGCACATTGCCTGCGAACATCCCTTCCAGCGCTGGGAAGGCAGGAGTCCGCGCCTGAAAGGGAAGCAAGAGGCTACATCAGACACGGGAGAGAGACTGAGTGGCACGAGTCTGGGCTTCTCCCTGCCGCGGAAGACAATCCTACTGTGTGCTCCCATTCCCTCCCAGAGCCAGGGAAGAAGACACTCTCTGAGACATGCAATTTCTTCTGGGGAAGTCTGCCTCAACATGATCCTCCATCATGACATGGACACGCCTAAGGGAAAGCAAAGACTGATCTGGGCAATGGTCAGGCCACTGTCAGGTTTGACGCTATGTCGGATTTTACGCCACCTTTGGTACGGTATGTCAGATTTTACAACACCTTTTCAGAGAGAGCTAATAAAGGCATGGAGGCTTGTGCAAAACGAGATAGGAACAAATTAAGGACAGAACCACTATCACAAGTGACTTTCTAGACACTGAAAAAGAGGTAGATCTCAGGGCTTCTGATAGCAGTATAGGGTTACACACAGACAGTACAGCAAGAAGGGCGAGATTAGTTAGAGAATGGCATGGCAGGTGTGATCTCAGCTAAGAGGAAGGGATTGGGGTCTTGCTGACAGGTTTCTGCCAGGCTGAAGGGAAATGAAAAGCACAAGTCTTCAAAGACCAGTCATTATTGGCACAGAGAGTGTGAAAGTGCTAATGAGTTAGGCAGCTGATAAAGTTGAGGAGCCTCATTTGGAAGAAAGAGGATGAGAATATCATGCGAGACACAGATATTTTAGGAGAAGGGAGCACTAACTTGAATGACAGGATCAATGAAATGCAACAGTACTGATCAGACATTGACAGGATCAGGGAATTGGAACAGGAATTCCTAATGTGTGGGCAACAGCCCGTCGGGTGTGCGTGATACACCGCAGGGAGCACCCTGTTTCCAACCAGCACAGGAGCAGCAAATGCAATCTCAGAGGAAGCCAGCAGAGAGAGGGAGAGAACCAGAGAAGAGCTGATATCTCTGCTCGAGGCACCTCATCTGCTCTCTGACTGAGGATGAGCCCAGCGGGGAGCCTGTGCAGAGACGGGTGTGAATCACAGCATCAGAGGGTGGCTGGGGTTGGAAGGACCTTTGGAGATGATCCAGTCCAACACCCTCGCTAAAGCAGGGCCATCCAGAGCGGGTTGAGGAACACCCATGGATAGAGGACCCGTGCTGGCACACGGGAGCCTGGCTTGCTCAACACAGCAGGGCCATGGGGGCATATGCAAACACTTTGGGGCGGTGAATATCCTGGCGGGATGAGAGCTGTTTAAGCAAACTGCTGGGCACGCAGGTATCCTATTTCCTGCTAGCTGAGGCTTTACAGGTACACTGTCAAGGGGGTCCAGTCCAAGGTTTTGGGCCAGAAAGGTTGGTTCTGATCACCTTGCCTTGGACTTGCACACTTCAGAGAGTCACACAGAAACTGTAGATTTCTGCCTCATATTATCCTTTACCATCAGTGCTGATTAAGGACGGATGACGAAGAACCTGTCGCGAGCTGCCCTTGCACTACCCACAGTGGTTTTTTTTAAAATTTCCACCTTGCCTCTTTTGTGGTGCTGACTGCTTTCAGTCTCCAGCCAGCAGGACTTGCTAAGACTTTTCATCAATTTTGTCACATCCCTCATCTTCAGCTCAAGGCAGTTTCACGGCTCCCAGCTCTTTCACCAGGGTAAGCTCTTCCAAACTTACCTCGCTCTGATTACCCAGCCCCTTCCCCACCAGAATTGTCATCGTGGGCCCTTTCTGTGAGGCTAAATAGGAGGCAGCTATATCACAGCTCTTCCCAAAAGGTGTCCCTTGGCTGCAAAAGGAAACCCTGAAGGATGATTTTGGCATGTTATTAATTTGCAGAGCGATAATATGAAAACTGCAGAGAAACGGTCTGACTGGTTTGCGCAGTTTTTTCCAGTGATGTGCTGGGGAAGGATTAGCCCTGGCCTGGTCTTCGGGATCATAAAGGCAAGGTACAAGGCAGAGTTTTCAGAAGACAAGATACTGGAACAAGCTGAGCAAATGAAAGGCATTAAGTTGCCAGAAGCTGAGCTGAGAGAGCTGAGCCAGAAACAACAGCCCTGCATCAATATCGGTGTCTGGGCATCAGCAGGCGTTGATACAGAACAGGAGATGGTTACATAAAAGCATCCAGCTAAGGAATGAGAGAGAGGACATCTACAAAAGCCTGGCAATTAGCTCTTCTCTGCTACAGCATGCCTTGATCTCTGGGGGAACAAGCATGAAGCTTTTCAAAGCTGGGCTGTGATTGTCCCTTAGGAGGTTTTCTTCCTTCTCTGAGGTGTCTGACCTGCTCCCATGAATGACGGGAATGCCACGGTTAACCAGACCTGCCAATGCCCAGGGTACAGCTTTCCCTGTGTGTCCATTACACGGTCAGCAGGTTGCTCCAGCCCCATACCTCCTCTGGCCACTGTGTCCCCAGCAGCTTTCACTGCTGTCTCTGGGGTACTCTGGAGAAGGTCAAATAAGGGTGGATGCGCAGGAAAAATAACAGAAATGGGATGATGGACACTTACCCTTTTTTGTAGGGCCAGAGCCACAACACAAACGGCGAGCAGGAAGAAGAGGGTGAGTGCGAGCCCAAAAGTAATCTGCCCACTGAAAATTGAAGGAGCGCTGGAGACCTGGGCACCTGTGAGGAGGAACCACAGTTAGGAAGGAAGGGATGGTTGATTTTGCACCGAGGAAAGGGTGGGACTGCACAACAACAGGCAATATAGGAAAGAGTGCAGAGAACTGGAAGGAGCAGCATGAGGAACTGGTGAAAGCTAAGAGAGGATGACAAGAAGATGGGATGCAGGTGGTCCAAGGGGAGAAGGACAGGATGAGGTTGAGAGAGGAAAGGGCACCAGAGAGCTAAGCAGGGTGAGAAGAAGAGGTTGTTTGCAGACCCATCGGGGACAGTACCTGTGATCTGCAGGTCATACTCCACTGCCCCCAGTCTGCCTTCTGGGCCATAGACACTGCATTCCCAGGTGCCCGTGTCCCTTTGTGTCACTTGGGGTATTTCCAAGGTAGGTCCCATCTGGGAACTGTGGCCGTCCAAGCTACGGGGAGTAGCCACAACCAGCTTGCTCTTAGTGGGGGCTGAGTCAAGGTGCACCCACTGGAAACTCTCATGTCCCTGCGAGTGCGTGATGCCACAGATGAGCACCAAACGATTCCCCTCAGAAACTGGTCCTTGGATGCTCGGAGTCACTGGAAAAGGGAAAAATGTAACCTCAGGAAAGACTTCAGGAATGCCACATCTCTTCCTCATCCATCCTTCTTCTACTGCATCTCTTCTTTATTACTTCCTCTAAATTATTTTCTTTGCCTTTCTCATTTTTAAAGGGAATAATCAAGTCAACCCAGTTGACTTCTTAAAAAGAATAATCAATAACCCAGGAAAACCCCTGGTTCCAGCAGAATCCAATGCAATGCAATGCCCTGAAGAGAGATCTTGTTTCCTGCCCTGGGGTGGGAACCCATGACCAGGAGCTACCCATGCTCATTGCGCAGACATGTGGGGAGGTTTATCTGCAGTGAGGGACCCCAGAGGGGCAAAGCACCTCCCAGTCTCTCCTCTCACCTGTAACCACGGCCAAGGTGACGTCCCTGCTGATTGTCCTGTGTCCCACAGAGACAGCGCAGCGGTACTGCCCTGCATCACCCGGCCCCACTGCGGGGAGGTGCAGGGGGAAGCTTCTGCTGCTCAGATTCTGGGAGATGTCCCAGTCTTGCAAATGTCCTCCTGCAAGGTGGCTCCAGTGGGCTGCCACCACACTCATCCCAAAGGCCTTGGGAAGGTAGCTCAGACTGCACGGTAGATCAGCTGCAGAGCCAGCTGCTGCATAGACCACAGGGTTGGTTGGGCCATCAAAACCTGAGCCAGGGAAAGAAGACAATGTGGGGCGGTGCCTGGAAAGAGCTCCTCAGAGAAGTGCCTGACCGGGGAAGTGAGGACAAGGTGGGAGCTGGGAAGCTGAGGCCACTGGGATTAGTCAGTCACATCAAAGGGATCAGCCTGGGGATGTTGGGGTATCAACACAGAAGCTGAGCTCACCTAGAATTTGCAGGTTGAAAGTGGCAGAAATTATCTCCTTATCAGAGTACCGAAGCTGGCAGCGCCAGGAGCCCGCATCACTCATGGCTGGATGGAGGATGGAGAGAGTCCCAGACAAGGAGCAGAAAGTCCTGGAGGTGGGGCCCGGGTGCTCGTCATGGAACCAGCAGGTCTCCGCAAGTCTGGCCCGGTGGCTGGAGCTGCAGCTCATCAAGAGCAGCTCATTTTCTATCACAGGATTGGGTGGGCTGAGGGTTACTGCAAGAAGAAGGTTTTGGGTTGGGGTGTGAGCTAAGTTCATAGGGGAGCTACCAAACCAGCCCTTTGTGCCTGACCTTTTCCCTCAGGCAGCTCTCCCTTCAGAGCTGAGGGCAGACAGCAGGAAACTGCACTTTCCAGAGGGTGCTGTACTCTCACCTGCCCTGCCGAACACGGCATCTCCACCCTATCCCAACTTTACAACCTCCCTGGTCTTAAAATCAACATCCTCCAGGTCTTTCATCCTCTCCTACCTGTAATCACCCCCAGCTCCACGTGGCAGCTGTGGATCTCTGTCTTGTATTCCACCTGTGCCTCATACAGCCCAACGTCCTCGCTCCGGACGGGGTTGATCCGCAGGGAGAAGTTGCCGTTGCGAAAGGCGGAGTCCTGGAGTGACACCCGGGGCTTCATGAGTAGTGCTGTCTTCTGGAGGCCCGAGTTCCCAACTTCCAGCACCACGTGTGGCTCCTGGTGCACGCTGGAAGCAGGACAAGTGAGCGGCTCATGCCAGAGGCAAACACAAGATCAAGGGAGGGGGCAGAAAGGAGAGAAGATGGGGAAGGAGAAAAGAGTCTCAAAAGGCCTCCAACTCCCCCATTCCCCCAGAAGGACTCGTATCTCTTTTGGCCCTGTCATACCTTCTCCCATGCCGCTTCCACAGCACAGATATCTTGTCAGGCAGCTGCTTTGAGCTGTCCCTCGTCTTTCTGGGGCTCAAGTGGCAGGGCAGCACGGCTGAACTCCCCTCTCTGACCCACACTTTCTGCTCCCTGCTTCTCCCCTCCGATAATCCTGGTAGGATGTGGCCAGCTGTAACAAGATGGAGAGTTGAACAAAGAGTGGGATTCAGTATTATCCCACTCTGGGGTGGGGATGCCATCTTTGCCAGGGTGGGTTAGAATACAGCCATGATATCTGGCCACCAGACTCAGATTACTGAGCTACTCTGCCCTCCCCAGTATGTTCAGCCCCTCTTACCAGTGAAAGGCAGCAGAGTGAAGGTGAGGAACACCTCCAGGGACACTGGTCTCATGGTGGCATCCAGGAGAGGGGCTGCTTCTCACTCAGGTCTGTGCTTGACGAGGTCCAAAGCTTGAAGAGATCAACAAAAATGAGGCATGGGCAAAGAAACTGTTAGAGTGGGTGGGTGAGCACAGAGGGGTCAGTGGGATGTGCTTGCTCTCGTGCTCTCTCTCTCTCTCTCTCTCATCAAAGCATTTCCCTAAATGCCTTTATATTGCCGGTGGGCAGCGAATTTCCTCATATCACTAAGAGGATGCGTCATGACCAAGAAACCAGTACGAGCCTGAGGCACGTGAGGGCAGAGGAGGGAGGGACCAGAGACACTGCTCTAAGCATCTTTTAGTGGAAATTCTTTGGGTCGCTGTTGTTTTTCTCACAGGTTTCGCTTCTATATAGCCAGTGGAAAAAGTGTAGAAGACACTTCCCAGCAAGTACCCTTCATGTTTTTCTTTCATCTCTTACCTTTTTTGGTTTGATCTTCCCGTCTCTTACAGATTCTCTCTAATTCTTTCAGGGCTTTTGAGAACATGTTGGGTTTTTTTTTTTCTGCTGTTCTTTCTTTTGTTGGTTTTCTTATTATTGTAATTTTTTTTCCTTCTTTAATCTTTCAAATGTGGTGGTTTCTTGGCTTTTGCTCATTGGCCAGTTCACAGGCAGCATGAGGAAAGAGTCTATGCTAAGCTCCAGCCAGGACACGTGACTCATCAATCCAGAGTCCAGGGCTAGTACAGGACACAGCTGAGGTGGTCCAAGGAGAGAGAGGGGAGCATCAGGAGAGAAAAGATAAGCACTGAAAAGAGGGGCTGTGTGCTGTGGCACTCTCAGGGGTGTGAGGAAGGAACCCTCCTGCTCCAGCAGCTCTGGTGGAAACCCACTCGAGTTCATGCGCTGAGGGGGCTCAATCTAGCCCCCATGCAGCTGCTGACCTTTGCACAGGGCAATACATTTCCATCCAGGTGCCTCATCCTGGGGCCCCTTTTTGTCTCAGAGAACCCCCACCATTGTGGTTCACAGTTTCCAGCAACCCACTGGCTCTGACTCTTTCAGACTTATCAGCCCTTCATGATGGGTGTCAGACATCCAAGCCCCTCGGTGGCTCATCCACCAAAGGCTTGGGCTTTTTCTGAGGCTGAGGGAAGGGAGATGACTCATAGTGGCCACTTCATGACTGTAGAAGGAATTCTTGCTTGCTCTCTTGTTTTCCTCAGCTGTGTGGCAAAGGTGGAGGATAAAAGAGAGCCAGTGCTATGCTTCCCTTCAGACCCCTGTTTTAGGGACAGCTCTCAGGTCTTTCATCCCACGTGGCTCTTCATCCTCCTGAGTAGTGGGACTGGTGTACAGGTGCAACCTTGTGTACCTCCATGCCCCTGAGGGACTGCTCTGCAGTGGCCCTTCATGCCCTCTTGTGTGACACAGCCCAGGGGATCGCAAGGGAGAGGAAGAGACAAGTGAAGATTCGGGAGAACTTGTGACAGCTGTCAGGAGGTGTTTTTTCCTCCTGTTCAAGAAAAAACAGTTTGTGGTGACCAGTTCAAGGAGAAAACATCAACCTCTCTTTCCCTTGAATCAGCAGCACAAGAATGGTGTGAGTGTGTGGGTGAAGACGAGAAAGAGAGAGAGAGAGGAGGGACTTGGAACCGTGGTGGGGAGACACGTACGGCTCCACAGTCCAGCACCCTCTGCTCCCCTTCTCCTGACTTTTTTCGGGGAACACAACGAACTCGCTGCTCTCCCCCTTCATTTCAACCCTCTCTGGACTCGTAGCCTTGGCACCCTGGCACTGTCCACCTCTCGCCCCCAAACCATCCTCAGCGGAATCCGTACTCTGGGAAATGTTTGCCTCTTGTCAGGACCAGCAAAGGAGAGGATGTGTTTCCATCCTGCTGCCGCTCGCCCGAGAGGTGGTCCCAAGGGACTGACGGACAGCCCGGGAAAATGACAGGCATTGCCTGGCACTGGGGGGGCAATTGGGGCCCAGGGCTCATTGTGCTGAGTGAGCACGTTGTGAAATGAAGGTTTTGGAGGCGCCGTTTTACTCAGCACCAGGCTATCTTTAGCAAAGACACGGTGACGTTTCTGTCTAACGACCCACTTTAAATGCTGACTCCCTCTAATGGCATTTTCGTCATCTCCCAGAACAGGACCCCGGTGCAGAGATAACAGTGACCGGAGAAAGATCAGCATGGGAAGGTCTTCTCAGAAGTGCCTGTGTGGGTCCCCTGCGTGGAGAGGCTGGCAGGCATGTGTGGGAGACTCGGCAGAGCCATGGGAAAGGACAGGCAGGCTACAACGGGAGTGGCCAGGGGCAGGGGGACAGGAGGCCAGCTCACTAAATGCTCCTTTGTCTGTGTGAGGCATTGGTAGCTTCAGCCAGGTCTCAGGCGCACCCCCAGCAGACAACTTGTGCACAACCTTAGTACATCGCTTTTCTCGTCTGTCTTGGCGTGTCTTACAGATGCCAACTACCCTTACCAAGAAAAATAGGAATAGAAAACACTATTTTGCAGTATCACTGAGTTAGTGTCGCTGAAGGAATTTTTCGTTGTGTTTCCAGACTGCTGTGACACGATGTTTTTCTCAGAGAGATTCCACTTTCATGTTTTGGTCCTTGCAGCATCCAGTCTGCTGGTCACAATCTTCTGCTTCATGATGACTTTCTGAGGTGCTCCAGAATTTATTTGTGGACTATAGCTGATCTAAGAAACCATGCCGTGGCTTGTAGCCTGGGTTATCAGCTGGTCTGGGTGTTCCTGAGATACAGTACTCGACAGAAGGACCTCATATAAAACGTCCTGACTGCTGTTTGCCCAGCACAAAAGCAAACACAGCAAGCAAAAACAAGTTACTTACTAATAAGAGATAACTAATAACTCTGTGGCAAGGGACTGTAAACGAAAAGCAGCCACACCTGGGGAAACAGAAGGGAAAGTCTGGCAGAGATGTGGTGTGAGCAAGAGCTGCTGGGCAGGTTGGTACTCAACAGGCGCCTGCACAGGCAGCAGGGCTTCCAGGGATCAGACCGGGATTAACTGCAAGGCTTCTGGCACTGACTGGGAAGCTTAGGGAACTAAAAGAGATCTAAGGTCAGCTGCAGAGGGGAAGGAGAGGAGCTGCCTCTCTCTGGGCACTTGGGACAGAGGTAGTGGCTCCCCAGCCAACACCGCGTCGCTGCAGTGGGGTCAGGCGGCAGAACGCTGAAGCACAAAGAGGCAGTGCCCTCGTCTTGGCAGGTTCTGTGTGAAATGCAGAGTGGGGAACGCACCGAAATAGCACTCCTGGGGCAGAGGGATGCAAGCCACTCTATCCACGCAGAGGGCCATGGTGGTTTCTAGCAAGGCACCAGCCTGAGAGGCATTCTGTGTATGGAATTAAGTTGAGGGTGGGTACAAATTTCCTTTTTTGAGGGAGGAAGTGGCTGTTCCAGTGTTCTTTCTGTCCCTCTGAGGTGCCTGGAAGCAGCAAATTATCCCCGTTGGGTAGGTTATACAACATGTTAGAGGGGCCCACTCACCTAGGGTGATGGATCCGAAAAAGGAGTGAGGAGAAGAGGATTGGAAAGGAGAAAGTCCACATCACTCAGCAGATCTGGGTGAAACCAAAATGTGCCCCTGCAAAAGTTCTTGGAGTAGGAACAGTGACTGGATGCCCAACTGGGAGGCTTTTCTGAAAAGGCCCTTTTTAGAGGGTTTGCTGGATGGGCAGTGCCTGAGTCACCACAGGTCTCTGATATGGGTGCTGAAGAGAGTCTACTGGTGGCCTGCTTCCCAGAATCCCACAGGAACACTTTTAGAAATGCACAGCTTTATGGGGTTTTTGGACAAATCTGCAGCCTTTCTCTACAGGGCTAAAAGGCGAGCACCCTTCGTATGACAATCCTCAACAGACAGCTGAATACCCCAGAGAAACCTGGATTAGAAAGTCAGGAACAGCACTGGGGGGCGCTGACTGAAGCCGTGGGCTGCATTTCTGCCAAAAAAACCCCCGGTGATTTAATTACTGAAGAGAATCTGCAGCATTCATAGGCATATTTGGCAACTGGCAACTTGTATCTGGCCAGCATTTGCTGTGGAGAAGTGTGCAACTATTCTCTTTCAAAAGATCCTTCCTGCAGGGAAGATGTGGTGCTGCAGGATCCCCTTCATCCAAAACTACCTGTGGAGATGGTGATGGCTTATCAGCACCTTGGCCAGTATCTAGTTAAGTGATGGCTTTGATCCCACAACCCTTGTGTTTTGCAACACAGAGGGTGAGGTGGATTAACTACAAAAATCCATGCAGCAGGCTAGGTTACATTTTGACTCACCTCTCATTGCAGCATTCATGCTTTTAATCCAATGGAAAAATACGCAATAGCCTTCCAAACCTCCCAGGGCTGCAGTGGGTTTTCTCAAGAGCAAAGAGGTACCCAGGAGCTCGACACATGGTGGCAAGGTGGTGTCAGGACAGGTTGTGAGGCTGACGCTGGACATGTAGTGAAACCAAGGCACCCAGATTCCCCCAGACTGCAAAAAGAAAGCCCCTTCTTAGATGTGGCTTCTTTGGTTTTCAATCTCTTCACAGTTTTGCAGGGTGACCGTACGAATATTTTCCTGGAGATGTTTTGGCCTGTGGGACCTCCAGAACAGATGTGGGCTGTGTCTGCTGATCTTAAGACCCAGCAGCAGATCTGGGGGAACAATAATATTTCTCCTGATGCCAAGAGAGAAAGTTTGATCCGCATATTTCAGGCTCATATCCCCATTGCTGCTGTTTCTCTCAACTGACAGTATAGAATCCACTCAGAAAAAAATAACCACAAAAGGATGTGACTTCTGCTCCCGGGGCCCAAATCCTTTCTGTGTCCTACTCTGGGCAGTACCATGGGTCTCTCCAAGACAGAAGAGGCACCGTGGTCATGTCTCTGATGCTGTTGCTCAGGACACAGAGGGGTCTGGCTCTGGGCTTAGTTGCCTGTGTTCTCAGGAGCTGTGGTGTCCTCAGGAGCTGCGAAAAGTAGATCTGATCCATGCGCTGTGTTTTCATGGTGCATCGTGGCAGGAGAACAGGAGCCCATGTCTTATGGTGCACTGGATCTCTGGAAGCTGCAGGCAAACAGTAAATAGAGAATATGTTGTTTCTTCATTAGTGAGAAAGCTAGATATTAAAAGGTGTAGGGTAACTAAAGGAGCATGTGATGATATGAGATATCATTTGCAGAAGGGTACAGCCAACAGGGAAGGCTGCTGTGGGTGATGGCACAGCAAAGAGGAGCACAGCAGTGCTCCAGAATAGTCCTGAAGAGAAAAAAGTCTCTGATTTGGTGATCCCCAGCCACTTTTCGCTCTGAACAAAAAATTGCTAGGGAAGGAATTGTTATGGTGCATTTTTAAACTGAAATGGCTCATTGTAAATCAAAATGGATTTCTTCCTTTATAGGTTAGTTTTCGGCTGGATCAATTCTCCGCTGCTCATCAGTGTTGACAAAAGAGAGGCAGCAGGAGAGATGAAAGGGAGGATGGGATTGCCCCTCTCTGCAACTCTACGAGCCTGTGCTGGGTGAACAGCATTGTGTACCAGACTGCAATTCAGAGGGTGCTGGCAGCTGAGCTGTTTTTTCCAATTTCCTCTGCACTTGGAACCTCATGGCAGGCAGCACCCTGTATACTTCTGTAAGACATCTTCTACAGCCCCACTAAGAAGAAGCCCCACAAAACCAAATAAACGCACTTGTTTGTTAATCACAGCATCACAGGAAGATTCAGGCGGGGAGGCACCTCTGGGTCTCCACTCCACCCCTCTGCTCCCAGGAGGGTGACTCTCAAACCTAGACTGGGTTGCTCAGGGCCCGGCCCAGGTGAATCCTGAACACCTCCAATTGTGGATAATCACTGCTTGCTGAGCTCTTGCCTTTAGCGCTGCAAGGAGGCCTCGCTGGCTCTGGGGTACCCCCGTTCTCACCATGCTGGAAATGACTGGCACATACAACAGGCTTTCTTGCTGTAAGGGCTGACCCCTGCTCACCCTCAAAGGAGGCTGGGACCAAGGAGCTGGAACTATAAATGCGCTTTAAAATTCCCAAGGAGGGATGGGGTCTCCTGTGTCACGACAAGGGCTGGGAGAGGTCTGGCTTCCCAAAATGGAGAGCAAACTGAATATTAAAATGTTCTGCCAAGATCTGGTCACTGGGGTGCAATTGAGGTGACAGGGAGTAAACATGGGTTTAAGCTTGATTTTTTTTTTCCTGGTTCTAAGAAGTTTCTGTTTGCAGACATCAGACCCCATTCTCCAGGAGGAGTGCACGCTGAGCAGCGTTCTCTCCGCTGTAACAGGTTTCTCTGCCAGGTTCTCCTCTGAAAGCCACAAAAGACCAAAGGACTCTCTTAAGCTGCACAGCGTGTGAGAGAGTAGAAGATAAAGCAGCTAATGCTTTTGTGTCCTGTGTAAATACTTCAGACCCTTTGCTGATGAGATGAAAGTGTCCTAGAAATTCAGACTATGTGAGCTTCCAGTGCTAGGCTGCCACAGGATTTGTTCAACATCCAAACGCCCATGGAAGCCTTATACTGCCAAAACATGGTTAGGAGGGCTTCAGAGCTCTGCAGGTGTGACTGTCTCTCCTGGCAGGGTGCATATTTTTGGCAAGGTTAATGGGAAGCCACTGCCTCCCAAGACCCTGGGTAAAGTCACACTTTAAATTCAAACATAAGGTTCTGTGTTGAGTAACAAGGTAAGTGGATCACACTTCCAGAACAGAATACAGTATCCTGGGAAGACAAGACTCTAGGGAGATAGATGATAACATGCTGTATAAAATGGGACCTCAAAGAATGAACAGATTGTGTTACCTCTGTTTACAGCACAAGTCACTGGAATGTGTCCATATTTTGAAAAAGGATGTGGAAAAATGGAAAAGGATTTAGAAGAGTGGTACAAAAAAAAAAACCTCACTTGAGAGCCTGGGGATCTTGCTTTGAAATGAATGAACTTGAGGTGTTTGATTTCTTCTTCCTAATCTGAAGAAAACAGTGGTGAGCTCCGGCAGTAACTTTACTGCAAACAAAAGGAAATTCATTTTATGTGTCGCAAAGATGGTATAATTCTTGTTAGAGGATGATGTGGAGGCCAGGAGTATAAATGAGTTCAAATACAAATTGGGTTATTGTGGAGGATCTGTTTCTCTCTGGCTTTCAAATACACTGACCTGGTACGAGTGGCAGCTTAGGATGTCCTTGACTCTTGCACAATCCATCTTTGGTATTTTTTTCCCATCAGCAGAAGATGTGAGCTAGGGGCAGGCTCTCCACTCCAGCAGAGGAACACAAAGATGACCAGAGGCTCAAAATTAAACCCCAAAATCTGTCTGGAAAGGAGATGGATGTTTCTCTCAGAAAGGCACTGCCATGGAAAGAACTTTTGTCGTGGCCTCTTCACCACCTGCAGATTGTTAACACGAGAAATGGTCGACGGCATCCTCTTGCTCAGCCCTAGGATATGGGACTCTGCAGGATTAAGGAAATTGAGCCAGATGATCACCATCATAAGAATAAAACAGTGCCTACTCAGATTTCTCCAGGCTTTTCCCTGACTGGAGGGCCTCCCTAAAAGTTTGTGTGTGCCCTTTTTAAGACCCAGAAGTAAAAGCCAGCTTGTCTTGCACTGCAAGAAAACTCCAGTGGAGGGAAACAGTGGATGAGCTCCACTGTTGAGCTGAGGCACATAAGCCACAGGGAAAAGGAAGGAAAAAGCTCCTGGGCCCAAATGAAGTGAGATGGCAGTGGCATGTGGGTGTGGGGACTTTCCCCTTAGATTGGCAAGGACTGCCTGTCTTTTCCCTAGCTACAGGTGCTTAGAGGGCTCATTTGTTCCAGCCCTGAAGGAGATACAGGGGTTTCTATGTTTTCATGATGATTTTTTTTTTAATTACTATAATTTTCTTCTGTGTGTTGCTTATTAAGTCAAATTAAGTCACTCTGAAGGACTGGTAACCCCGAGGGCTCTGTGTGCCCCCTGTCTGAACTGTAAAACCTGATCAGCTTGTGCAGAGGATGAAATATGGGCAGAACGATCCCGTCATGAGCCAAGGTAAAGTTCAGAAGCCTTCATAATGGAAAAGGAGGCTACAGTCATACTGGCACAAGAGTAGTTATTCGAAAGGGAAAAAAAATAAACTAAGCCAAGAGTAACAGCATTTCCTGGTCTGTGAAAAAGTGATGTTTGGGGTCAATATAAAAAACAGAAGTTTTCAAAGTGAAGTGGAATATTCATTCAAGGGTCAGAAGATGATCTGGAAAACCTTCCCAGGTTCTTGAGGGTGGGATTCCACTTTACAGCTGTACAACTGTTCTCATGAGGAAGCAGATCCAAGAGAAGCTCTTCCAAGCTTGCCTTCCTGTCTCAATGCCACAGGGAATGACAGCCCCTGGCTACATACTGACTACCACTGGCACAGCTTTTGATAATATGATCCTTCATGGGGTTCTAAGACAGACCAATGTAAAATTTGGGTTTAAAAGGAGGAGGAGAAAAAAATGTGAGTGTGTAACTAGAATAGGGAATAACTAAAATGGCTCCCACAGCAGGTTCCAACAGATAGCTGCTTGAGCACGACTGAGTGGATGATAAACTGCTGAGGGTGGAAGGGACAGAAAACTTCTAAAATGCTATTTCTGCCATGTAGAGCTGAAGCTGTAGACAGTGAGAAAAACAGGCCCCTACTTCCTAAGGGTTATTGTTATTAGATATTTATCTAGTGCTAGAGATTTATTTACTATTAGATATTTATCTCTTGTTAGATGTTTGTTTAAGATTGTTAGGTACTTGTATTTAGAATAGAAAGTCAACAAGGTAAAGGCCTTGTTGAGCCTCTAAAGGGGGGAAATGATGTCTTAAGTTTTAGTTTTTATATTTTTCAGATTCTGCACTGTTTTAGTGTGTAGTTCTGGGTTTCATATTAAATATTGGTAAGGTCTCTTCACTGAGTAGGTAGACAAAACAATTCCTTTTCTAGCTTGAGACCAAGGACAACCGATACAACTTTCAGGCCCAAGAACAAAAACAACGGTGAAGTGAAGAGAGTAAAACAAGGAGGATGGAGCTTCATAACCTGAAGCTATAATTGGACAATTAACTCCCATATGCTAATGAACCACAACCTATAAAAGCGTGAGGCCTCGTGATCGGTCGTCCATTTTGTGACCATTTTGGGGTGCATCTTGGGTGTAGCCCAGCCGGGCTCTTGCACTGACCAGGGTGTATCCATTGAGGCCTTTTAATAAATACATACTTTATCCTTTTGCTCTGAATAGTCTCTGTTCCAGGTCAGCCTCCAAGGCATCAGTTCAACAGTAAAACTCCAAGGCTATACCCAGGGATCCAATAAGGGAAGGAACACTACTGGGAAAGGGTCCAAAATCCATATGTGCCTTTCGAGTGGAGGTCCCTTGGGCTTGCCTTGGACTCTCTAGGCAAAGGACTTGTCTCCTGGAAGATAAAGAGACACCCGTGTGCATCCAAATCAACCTGTGGACACGCAGCCAAGACCGGTCTGACCGCGACTGACCTCCCAGGGACTTCTCAGTTCTCCAGGTTCAGCGCCGGTGTGGTCAGAGCCATTCCTGGCTGCTCCACGCTGAGAGGCAGCTCTCAGCCCGGCAGTGTGGGTACACAGACGCAGGGATGAAGTCTGCTCGCAGTTTTCCTGTCGTGTAGTCACGGACACGTCGGGTTTGGTGCCACCAGGGGGCCCTTGTTAGGAAGGAAAACTGCGCTTGGAGGACTCCAGCCGTGCCTCCCCCGGAGATGAATCTGTCGCGGAGGACCGAGAGAAGCGACACAAGGTGCACGCTCCGCAGGTACCGGTCTGAGCCATGTCTGGCTGTGCTGCCTGTTCTCCCAGGATGCTGCTCTTTTCCAGCACAAGCAGAGGTCTTGAAAAACGAGATTAGGGCTCAGCCTTTGTGCCCCGAGTTAAGGCAGAAGGGTTCGGTCCTGCTGGAGGTCACCCCGGGGTCCTCAGTGATAAGAACCTGTGCAGCACTAAGGTGTTCTGCTGTGCAGCAGCTGGGACACCACAGGTGTCACCACTCTGTCCCAACTCCATGACACCTGTCTTCCTTTCTGTCTGCAGCCTGGAACCCCATCTGTAGGCTTTCACACTCGGAAGTAAAAGCAAAAGCAGCCCTGGGGGATGCTGGGAGCACCTATAGGGAGCCTGCCACAGATGGGAGATTTGATCTGAAGTCAGGATTTGATCTGAAAGCCCTTTAAAGCACAGAGAAACTGAGGCAGAACGGGATCCTCTCCCAACGAGAAACTAGAGTCAGCATGGCACACATTAGCAATGCTATACCATAATGCTTATTTCCACAGCTATGGAAAGGGATTCACAGACCCTGAAGCAGTCTGTATTTTCTTTAGTTGTGAGCAAAACCTCCTGACTCATTTGAATTACAAGGCTGGCTTTTCCAAACATCCTTACTGAGTCTTCTGTGAAATTTACCTTGTGAAGAAACATCAAATTCCCAGCTCAAATCTGGGTCCATATTTACCATGCTGCTGTTCTGGAAGCTCAGGAGGTTTGTTGCAGCCGTATTCAATAGCTTCAGCTCTTTTCAAAACTGGATCTGACACCGGAAAATATTTATAAGTACCAAGAAACTTCCCAAAAGAAAACAGCAACCAGCTATAAGTTTTCCAGTGGAATTTCTGGTGTGCTTATGGACAAGCCTACCTGGGCTCATGCTGGGTTCATGCTGGGAAGTGCTGTCCAGCAAAGACCTTTTTGTCAAGTCATTTGGCTATGCAGCTACAGAAAAGCTGCCAAAGGATGCTTCAGGCAAGGAGCTTTGAAAGTTTTCATTAGAAATTGTGCAGCCTAATAAACGCATCTTAAAACGATGCATGGATTGTTGTAAGACTGCAGAAAGTCTAAGCCATGACTCTACCTGAGCTGCCAGGAAGGTATAGGTAGACACAAGTAATCGCAGGTCTCTGGAAACTGGCTATTTTTGCTACATCTTATATCCTTTACTGGTTGCAGGATCTTCTATCTTGGATACAGGGAGCCCTGGTAACATTTTGGACTTATAGACAAGATCCTTCACTGCAGGACATGTAGCCAAACACCCTGCTGACATGACCCCCCTGCGTGACTTAAGGGACTAAACTGAGAATAGAGCATCTTGTACCCAGATGAGACACTGGGAAAGCTGACCTGGACTTTTTGAGATGCAGCGTTTAAGGTGCACCGTAGAGAATGGGAACAGTAAACATCATTTCAAAAAACACTTGAGGTCTGTAGAATGTGCAGCTCCTACAGCCCCCCTGGTGACGAGCAGCATCGGTCAGATGTCACCCACAGCACACACGTGAGTCCTCTGCTCTTCTGCCCCATTCCATGGGTGACGTGCAGCAAGTGACCAAGCCCCCTGCCGTAGCCTGCCTGCCTTCGCCCCTGACGAGCTGAAGCCTGTTTGCTCTGATATCCCAGTTCTGTGAGACTCAGCGGAGGAACTGCTGTTGTGCACGGACGCTTCCAGCTGGGACTCAGGCTTCCTGAACAGCCTGAGACAGGAAAGCATCTTCTTCTGTGTCTAATAGGAAATGCCTCCCACAAGAGCAAAGCTGTGCTTGGTGGCACCACGCTGAGCCCATGAGCCGTGTTGTGTGGCTGAGACCCTTGAACACTTAGAGACCTTAGGTCTCTCCTCCCCCCTGTGGGTGTCCAGGCCTTGCTAAAACCATAAAAGCTCACCAGGAAATAGTACTGGGTTTGCATGGCAAGGTTTTAGTCACGGAGGAGCTCCAGGGGTGATTTCTGTGAGAAGCTACGTGTGATGAACTGGCTGCAAATCCCTGCACTGTTGGACGGGAGGAGGTAAAGAAAATTGGGAGTGAAATTGAGCCCAGGAAGAAAGGAGGGGTGAGAGGAAGGTGTTTTAAGACTTGGTTTTATTTTCTCATTATCTTGTCCTGATCTGATTATTAATAAATTAAATTAAATTATCCCCAAGCCAAGGCTGTTTTGCCTGTGACAGTAATTGGTGAATGATCTCTCCCTGTCCTTAACTTGACCCATGAACCTTCCTTGACATGAGCCTTTACTGTATTTTCTGTCTCCCATCCTGTTGAGAAGGGAAGCACTAGAGCTGCTTTGGTGGACTTGTGGGGTCCAGCTGGGCTCAACTCACCACAGCAGGAAATCCCAAATTCACCCACTGGTGAGACGTCCTGTCCATCTGCAATATGTCCTGAGCCTGAGCCCACACATGTAAACACAGACTCCTTCCCTGAGAAAACAGACTGGAGCAGCCATGAGCATGGTTGTCTTTGACTCCGTGTTTGAAATAAAGGAGAGAGGTGGGAGGGAAAAGTACACGGGCTTCTTGAGGATCTGGGAAGGCAAGTTGTTTGAGTTTCCCATATGGCATATGGGAAGTGGCGGAGCAATGTGTCTCCTAACCAGAGGGACTAAAGAAGCCCCTGATCCCAGGAGGAGCAGTGGGGGAGAGGAGAAATAATTGGTCTTCACTGCTTTTTTAAAGCTACTGCAACAAGGTGACTATGGACTTTCCTGAAGCGAGAAGGGTTTTCCTCCCAGACCAGCAGTGGCTGGAGCAGTGGCTCACTTTTTCCAGGTCTGAAGGGGGATTCACGACTCTGCCTGTGTGATGGTTTTGATTATTCCAGTCTTGTATCATCTATTGAGTTAAAACTGGTGTGAAAGACAGAAGAAGCTTGGCAAAGGGGATCATTTGCCTAAGGGGAAACGAGAAGGTGACAGCTATAAGATACAAAGAGCATTCATTCCTGGGCTTAGCACTTCAAAATACCTTCAGACTCAGCTCACATTTTCCATGGCAGGCCTCTATTTCTTCATATATCACAGAAATTGGTAGGTGGAAAGGGACATCTCAAGATCCCTAGCCCAACTCCCCCGGTCACATCAGAGCTGATTCCAGAGCTACATCAGGTCGCTTAACCAGCAGCATCATCTGGTTTTATTCACCCAACAAGGCAGCGCTGTTGGTCACCTGCAGCAGCCAGAGCTGGCCCGATAGGTTTGGCACCCCTTTCACAACCACAGCCTTCAGGAGGCTTGCTCATCACTCCGGTGGGCCCGGTGATCCCTGTGGCCCCCACCTACTCTGGTGGTCCCACCTCCTAGCCGGTGATCCCTGCCAAGGAGCGAGGGGTCACTCACTCATCCAAGTTAGGACAGGGACCCAGCTAAGACCTCACAGGTGGCTCTACCTGCTCTCTGCACTGGTGTCAGCATTTGCTTTTCCAGACCACACGAAAGGGCCATCAGAAAGAGAAATTATCAGTCTAGAGGGAAGTTTAGCAGAGCCTGCAACAGCATGACTGTGACACCTCCACACTTCCCTCAAAGCAAGCAGACCTGGAGGAAGAGGAGAAAGAAGGAAATCTCCGGCGCTGCTTGGCTGGCAGGACCAGATCTGCTGTAAGCTTGCAGCAGGTTCCATTGGAAGCAAGGAAGGGACAGCTGAGGGAGTTCTGCCCCCAGCTGATGAGGTTAACAGATGGCCACAGGAATTAAGTGAAATGAGCGGGGAATTAGCACAGAGCCGAGAAAGGCAAATAAGGCCCTGGAAAGGTATCATCATTTCTGAGGAATCACTGGTGAAGACAGGCTTTGTTCTTACCTTGATGACACCAGCATGACACAACTGATCTCATTGTGGAAGAAGAATTAGGCTGAAATACTAATAAACCTGCAGGCTCGGACACAAACCAAGCACACAGGCAGGCTTGAGATGAAGGGCAGTGCAAAGCCCTGCATTCTCAACTTTTTCTGGAAACCTATGCAACTGCTTGCTGAGCCTCACTTTGTTGGCCAAAATACCGTTGGATACAGCATGGATCTTTGCAGATCTACAGAAAAGGAAGAAAATGTGTGATCCTCTATTGTGTTATCTGTAGCCTTATCTGTGTATCTGGAGGTGAGGACCTCAAGTCAGAGATGATGCCCTACTGGTCACCAACATGAAAAAAACTCAAAGCAGATATTTTTCTATTTCTAGCTGTATCTCTAGCTGTATCTTCTAACTATCCACAGACAATGACAAAGGTTTTCAATAAAAATGAGTAAGGTGGAAGAAATAATAGAAACTGTGGAATCAAGGGGCCCATAGAGACCTGGAGAAGCTGTGTGGCAGGCCTTTGTCACTTCCCTCTGTCCTGCAGTATTTCCCTCAGAGGAAAGGAAGGGTGGCTGCTCACATTGCTAGTGCTGGCCTAACAATCAGATGCTGCCCCACTTCCTTCTGGATGACTATCCAGATAGAGCCAGTGGTACTGGTGTTGCACCCATATAAGAAGCAGAGATGGAATTATGCTTCCAAAACTTCTCATTGGCAAGCACATTCTTCACTACCCCTAGCCAGGCGCTGCAGCGATGGTGGGGAGGAAGTATGAAAGCTGTAATCTGCCTGTGCAGAGATTGTATCATCCGCTGATCATTTGTCTTCAGCACTGAGCAGTAAAAGCTGGCTGCTGAGCAGAAAGTTTGGGGAAGTCCAGAGGACTTGCCCAAATCTGGAACAGAGACTAGAATCTGTATTTTTATATTTTTTTTTTTAAACGGAGCAATGTTAGGAATACCAGACTGCAACAGCTCAGCGCTGAGGTACTCGCAGGCTGGAGCAGCCCACAGACCCCAGCGCCCAAGGTGGGAGCAGGGAGGGGTGTTGCAAGTCGCTCGCAGGCAGCAGCGACCCGCTCTTGGAACGCGGCTCTCGGGGGAAGGCGCCCAAGCTGGCTGTGGCTCCGGCTGCCGGCAGCTCCGCCGGGAACGGGAGACGGGGCGAGGTGCAGCGTGATCCCAGCCGGGAGGCACCCACGAGCAGCGGGGGCTTGGCAGCAGCTTTGTCCCTCCAGCCCGACACCGGCATTTGGAGAAGATGACAGCGGATGCTTTGCCCCTCTGGAGACAAGTACGTGTTTGCGCTTCCAGCGCCTGATCGGCTGCTGCAGTCGGTCGGACAGGCACAAAGGCGCTGACGCTCACACAAAAGTTGGCATTATTTACAGCTCCCGGTGGCTCGTCGCGCGACTGCCAAAGCACGAGTTTAGAAAGGAGAAACACGAACGGCAGCTTTAAAGGTCTGCACAGATAAAAAGACAAACGCTTGACAGCTCTCCCCAAGGCAGCTGGTGGGACAAAGAACTGAAGCTCTTGCCTCTCAAAAGGCTCCCTGGTCGATGCCGCCGGTGCCGTGTGAGTCACGCCTGAAGCCAGCCAGGGCAGGAGGCCACGGGGCAGCAGCACCGGGCTGCATCCAGCAGCTGCGGCTTGGTTTCCCTTTCCAAACCCCTCCTGCCCAGTGCTGAGGCCCAACACGTTTCAAGAGATTCAGGACAGCCCTGGAGCTTCGTTCTGCGTTTGTGCCGTGCCCTCGCTGTAACCGCAGCGTGACAGGGGGAGCAGGACCCAAACACGATGCTCCCCCCGCAGGGGCCCCTAAATAACCAACAGGTGCCCTTTGATCAACCTCTGGCTCCCCTCTCCACCCACTGCTGGGCAAGCCACCCCCTCTTCCCACAAGCCAACTCCCACCGACCCCTGCAGGATGTGAAGACACAGCCATCCACGCCAGCGGTTTGAAATATTTTTAAATGCTTTTATTTACAGTGCTTGTTGAAAACAATATATATATTTATATCTATCATCCTCGTGATGTCTGTGCCATAGAAAACGCTGTGGCTATATTGCCTTTAATTTACAAAAAATGGTCACAAGAAAATCTGAAGGGAAAAAATGGAAATCAAAGTTTGGTCCCCAATTGTTTCTCTCTTGATTTGTTTTAAAAAAGCCTCCAAATTAAAAAAATACACAGCTCAGATGAAATTAGTATATAAAAGCAACCCTTATCTTCCGAAAAATTCACGAGGGCCAGCTTGCTGTCATGTAAACTTGGAAAAAAAAGAAAAGCTTAAAATAAATCCTGTCTCTGTGTGTTGCTTAATAGAACCATTATTTGCTTGTAATATTCTTTGTCTGTCTCTCAGGGTTCAGCGGGAAAGCGGATGAGAAGAGGCCTAGGACTGGGGAACGCACCATGAGATCTGTGCCCGCACCTCCTGGCTCAGGGAGGAGCTCTGGCAGCAGGGCTGGGGAGCAGGAGCTCTCAAGAATCTCATACCAGTGACAAAAACAGGCAGGCAGGTGACAAGGGGACGGGAGGTGCATTGCCACGTGAAGCGCCTGGCGAGGTTGTGTGCCCAGGAAACCATGAGATTCTTGAGGGAAGAGGAGCACTGGTAAGTGGGGCGCAGTGAAGGGATGCTGGGGACTGGGATAATTTCAGCTGGGGAATGTCATGGACGGGTTAGGTCTTTGGGTGAGAAGGGAACTGCTGCCTTCCCCGTTTGAGAGCATTTCTAATCTTTCCTCATCTGAGATTGTGTGAAGCCAGAGGCTAACGGGCAGTGCAAGCACAGGCTGGAATGGAGGAGGAGAGATGGACGGAACAGGGGAGATGGGAGGGGAGGACTCAAGCCGAAGAGCCGTTTTCTGTCTTCTGTCTCTTTGGATCCACTTCATCCTGCATCAGCCATGGGGAAGAAAAAGAAAGAGTTACCATCAAACAGTCACCACCACAAGGTACATAATTTCTCCACAAAATTCTTAACTGCTGCTCTTTCCTCCATATGGAAATCTCTATTAGGCCCACCCTAAATCCACTCCCCTCTAAAGCATCCTGGAGTGCCTGGCACAGCTGTTCCGTTGGTCACGTTCAAGATGTGGACAGTTCCATTCAGAGGGACACCACATCCACGTTGTTACTTCCAGAAGGTATAAGAAGCTGAGGCTCACACCACTTGACAGACAAGAGGGTCCACCTTTACAAGTCCACCTCCTGGCCTGAAGCCCAGAAGACACAGGTAGTTCAGAGGTCATCGCCAAGCACAACCTCCAGCACCTCAACTCTCTCTCACTTACTCAGCACCACAACTGCTGGTGGAAGGACCTAGATCCTACAAGGAGGGTATGGTGATTTACTACCCCCTTGCCACATCAGATTTGTTTACCCATCTGCGGCTGAAGCAATGAGACCCGAGGCCAACTTGAGATTCTCAGCAGCAGCATCCAAATGGATTTGATCAACAAACAACAAGTAGCCTTGTTCCTTCTCCCCACCATTATTCCCACACTACTACTCACCTCCTCCTCCTCTGCAGATCGTTTCTCTGCATGGCCATCCTGCTCTTGCCCATTTTCATCTGCTTCTAAGGACAAGCAAGAAAGGAAAATCCCGGGTTAAACTGAAGCAGTATTTAAGGGAATGTAATCTCACTGTCAAAAGGGCTCAGAAAAGGAATTTCCCTCCACAATCTTCTATTCCTCTGCAGCCTCCTATTCCTTCAATTTTCCCTACCTTCATCCTCATCACCACCTTCTTCTTCATCCACATCATCAGGATTCTCTTCGTCATCCTCGTCAGCTCCATTCTCCTCATCCTGAATGAAACAAATCGGTCAGAGCAGAAACCGGTGCCAGGATGACATTTCCACGTGCTCTTTGCTACGAGCACAACAATTTCCAGAGCTCCACCCACTTCAGGTGTGAAGCAGCGAGTGCATTGCTACTCGGACACCGTTACTCCCAGCACCCCTGCTGAACACTGCTCCCAACCAGCCTTCCTTCACCAAGCCAATCCTTCCAGTCCATTCCCAACACCACGAAGCTCCTTGTCTCCCACGAGCTTACATGCTGATGAGCTGCTGCCATCCTCCCAACAACCAAAGCATTTCTGTGATTACAGGCTAATGACTTAGCCGAGGCTCATGGTACATCTGCTTCCAGATCCCTCCCGACCTCCATCAATCTGTGCGCTTCCTCACTGCTCCTCCCCCCACCTTCTCCAACACATGCTCCTTGTGCACCTCAGGATACCTCAGTGGGCGCAGGACCACATCTCCCGTGCCACATCCTCCCACTTGCTCTCATCTCCATCCCCTTCTTTGACCTTTTTTCTCCCCGATGGGCTGTGCTGACTACACTAAGTCATTCAAGGCTCATTCTCCACAATTATCCCAGAGCTCACTCTCCCTTTACCTCTATGCTGGAGCCCCCTTAGCCTGCCCTCTTTCTTAATCTCCCATATTCCCTTCATATTCGTTACGCACAGCGAGCACAAAAACCTCCCCAACGTCGCCAAATCCGTCCCTCAGAAGGGCCTCACCTCTACTATCTCCTTCTTCTTTTCTTTGTGGACTGCTTTCTCTTCGATTTTTTCCTTCTTTTCTTTCCTTTCCTATATATGAAATGAGGTGCGGGGGGGAGAGGGGGAAAACCAACAACATTCCGGCGGTCAGCGGCAATAAAAGACGGGGATGCCTAAACAAAGAAGGCTTGGAGGAGAGGCGGAATAGCGGGCGAGGAGACATATTAGGCGTTAAATCCGCCCGCCTGACAAAGGGAAACAGCAGCGAACGCGCGTCAGAGCTACTTTTAGCGCGCACACGCGTGTGGAAACCAGAAGTGGCACGGAAGAGTTTAAACAATTTATTG
>WAAG01071850.1:139729-159190 GCA_013390105.1 Tichodroma muraria
TTTTTTTGCAAGGATTTCTTATTTTTTCACTTAAGCAAAGCAGGGTTGCAGTTGAGATAGATAAAATCTACTACTCTGTCCAGTGTTCGTTGCTGTTCTGCGCAGGAAGTCATTAGTGGAGCTGGAGAAGGCTGCTGAAGCCGTTGTCGAGTTGTGAGGAACAAAGTAAAGAAAAGACAACGAGTAGTTTTGAAAACACAAGTATTGAAATCTAACAAAGGTCCCAAGAACTCTTCCTGGGATTCCTTTCACTGAATGTTTTTGTTTCCATCCTTAGTACAGAAATTGGATGCTATTGATAAATTTTGGCAGTGACACTAAGTTGGCAGCCCTTGCCAAAGTGGATAAGGAATCGACTGTAATACAGGAAGAATTTGATTATGTTAAACAAGACACTGCTAGAAATTTGGTGAAATTTATGCGTGTGGAAGGATAGTCCATTTTTTGCTTATGAAATCAGTAGTAAGCAAGAATTTTATCAGCTGTGAGCAAATTAGCAGGAGAGGAGACCTTGATGTCCCAGTTAGTCACCGAATGACAGTGTGTTCTCATTAACATGGCAGGTATGAGTCTAGCTTTTATTATGGGAAGCATTTCCAGTAGAGACAGAAAAGTATTGGTTTGTAGTGGGTAATTCTGTGATCTCAGGAATGGTCTATGCTGTAGAGGTCATTAACGCTCAAGAGGGATAATTGTAGACTATAAGATGTGCAGGAAAAAAGCTATGGTATTTCCCAGAAGTTTCTTATTGTGGCCGCTGTATTTTGTGACTGTTTATCCTTACCCTCCTTTTCTTCCTCTTGCTTCGCCAACGTGTGTGAATGCATGCAGCCCTCAAAGTGGAGGCTGCAAAAGAAGGAAAAACCATTTAGGGACCTCAGTTGTTGTTCCCTTTCTCCCTCACATCTGGAAAAGCTGTGTGTGGTCTCAGCCCCTGGGGGGCAGAGGGGTGTCAGGCCATGCAGCCCATTCTGGAGGTTCCAGTCTTGCATTTCACTGTTTGTGTCTGTGTACATGGAGTGGTGAGGGGAGGATATGTAGGATCTCCTGCTCCCCGGTGCCATCAGTTTGCATCCAGGAAGGTCTTCGTGCACATCCCTACAAAAGAGGTCAGAGCAGTGAGGTTCTGGAGTGGCCTTGGTCCTACTTGGCTCCAGAGCAGTACTGGAAGCAGAGCACCAACCTTCTGAGCAGACAGAAATTAGTACCTGAGAGGGCTTCTGTGGTATGAAACCTTCTGTCACAAGAAATGTGATGGGATCCAGAGGTCCCTTCCAGCCCCAGTAATCACCATAGACAACACAGACTTCTCAGGATCCTGAATTTTCAGCTTGGGAAGGAATGTACAGTTGTGTAAGAAAAACTCAGAGCTGGGAGGAGTGGATTATATGGGGCTTTGTCCTCACCATTGTTCTCTCCACCTCTCCAAAAGGGATCCTTTTGCCATCCACCGGCAGCACATGAACCGCATGCTGTCGGGGAGTTTTGGGTTCGGGCCGCTCCTTGGCATCACGGATGGGACCACACCTGGGGCTCGCCAGGCTGGCCGCAGGATGCAGGTAACAGAGGGGCTGAGTACAGGCTAGAATTCCTCAAACTGCCCTGTCTTCCAAACTCCCTTCTGCCTCCCACCCTTCCTGGGCTGGGCACCCCCCTCGCCTCCACACAGGTGGTGGATGCGGAATAAATCTCTTTGGCAGTGGTGTTCTGGTCCTTCTCTTTACCCCACCTGCATTAATGTGTTGAACGCAGCTGCGTTCTAGGTTGAACAGGAGGAAGGGAATAAATATCTGTTGTTTTTCAAGGATGTGAATTCATGTAACAGGGAGAAATTTAGGAGCATCACCTCATGTCTGGTTTGTTAGGGGTGATAAGGCTCGAACCCCAGTAATCCGTGGGGCACTTTCTCGATCTGTTTGTAGAGCCTGAGTGTTCCCAGTTCTGTTTCTGAGAAGGATTAGCATGTTCTGATGAGGATCTAGTGTTTGGCTGTTGCAAAGTCATTCTCTGTTCTGTTTTTCTGTTCTCCTGGCAGGCAGGAGCTGTTTCACCCTTTGGGATGCTCGGCATGGTAAGTTTTCTGTTTTTCTGGGTCAGATTAAATGCTCTCCAAGTAGTGGCTCCATACTGAGATTCATCAGCATTGTGTGCAACCAGTGCTAAAATGTAGCCATCTGTGAGCATGACCAGCTATCCTACCAGGTGGGGAGGATGGAAATGTCTGAAGAGACCAGGATGAGCTTTAGATTTATAGTAAATAGAAGAGGGAAGAGGGTATTGAACTGAAACTGGAAGCATCTGGTTTCTCTTGGACCGCTCATTGAGTTGCTTTATGACTTCAGGCCTTTACCTTGTTTCCCTTCTAATGTTTTAATCCTGTCCGTGAGCTGTTTTTGAAGAGAGAGCCTAACTCTGTGTACGTGGGGAAGTTGTACTTGCACCTTGACCAGAGAAAAGTCATAAAGCTGTTATAGCACAATATTTCATGGGAATTGGGACAGTTAATATCTGGGAAGAGCAGGTAGTCCCTTAATAACCTCATATGTCTGAAAAGAAGCTGCAGATCTGGAGGTAATGGAGGAGCTATGAGGATGCGAGGAAAGGACTTGGCCATCAGTAGGCAGAGGGGATTATTGCGCCTCTTTTGCCAGTGGGGGCAGCTGGAGAAGCCAGCAGAATACTTCAGGTAAACAGGGCTGGAATGAGAATGGCTGTGTGTACGTGAGAACACGGTGCTCGGAGCATGCTGACCCCCGTCTTCCACTAAAGTAATACAGTGGAAATAGGTTATTCCAGATCCAGCAACTTCAGCTGTCTTGCTCTGCCGAATTGCCTCAATGAGACTTTAGCGTCCCGGAATTTTTGTAGCTCAGAGGAGGATTAATAAGACTACAAACACATAGACTTCAAAGCATAATAACATTGTGTGTGAGTACTGCTCTGCTGGAAACGAGAACAAGAGGCTACTCGAGGAAACAAAAAAAAAAGAAATCAGCAAGTTTGAACTGACATTGTAATTTTGTTTACATATTGCACAATTAACCTGTGAGACCTGCTGGCCCAGGGTGTAACTGCAGCATTCAGGTTTACAGGATGGAAAAGGTAGGTGTTTGTAGGGGAAAATAAGCAAATTTGTTGTTATGCTAGAAAGAAAAGAAGTAGTGGAAACTTTCTTAAGATCACTGAAAGTGCACATGCTGAGATTCCTTCTCCTAACTTTGCTGAGTTGCCAGGTTCACAAACCCCAGTGCATTGGCAGTTGGATCCAAACTAAAAGAACAGCCTTTGCCAGAACATTGGGCAGTGCAACCTGAGAGAATGGAGAGAACAGCAACCCCGAATTCTGGGGATTTTCTTTCTGTGCTACTGAGAGAACGTGAAAAAAATCACGGTTCTTCTTCTTAGGCAGCAGTTTTTTTTGCAGGTAGTTTGTTGTTCTTTTCTCATGTCTTCCCAGACTGACTACTCTTGTGTTCTCTTCCTTTTTCTCAGGCAGGTGGCTTTATAGATATGTTTGGGATGATGAATGACATGATTGGAAACATGGTAAGAACCCTCCATGAACCATTCTGTATTGAGGGGAGTGCTGAGGGTGCTTCTGCCATCCCTCTGGTGTCTCTTACCTTACTGTGCTGCTTGGGATGGACTGAGCCACACCTGCCAAGGTGGCAGAGGCTGTAAGCTTTGCTTCATCACTGGGAGTCAGTGACAGAGCCTGTTCCTGAGTGCAGGGAGAGGAGAGGGTGAGGAAGGAAGTATGGGGGTGGACTTGTTTAACAACAAATAAGTATTCATTTAACAGGAAGATGTATTCTCCAGAAAAACGGACCCATGGGATTTATATTCTTCCTGTTGTAACTTCTTCATTGTATAGAGAGAATTAAATGCCATCTCCCCTCCCATCCCTTCTTTCCACCATTCCCTGTTCCTTCTTGCAGGAGCATATGACAAGTGGTGCTAACTGCCAGACATTTACCTCCTCAACTGTCATCTCGTATTCCAACCTGGGTGATGGGCCCAAAGTCTATCAGGAGACCTCAGAGATGCGTTCAGCACCTGGTGGGGTAAGGAGGAGGCCTCTGGCTTTGCTGTGAGAGTGTGGGCTTCGTTTGGTGGCCTCGTGGGTGGCCACCCACAGCACTTTGGCTTCGCATTGAGCCGCAGTTTGAGGAGCACATTGTGCTCTTGTGACTCACTGAACCGTGCCAAGGGCCCCTGGGAGGAAATGTGAAGTGCTGGCAGCGGGGAATCCATTCTTCCCTCTTCGTTAACGTTGCAGCTGACATCCTGGGAGTGGTGGCAGTGCAGATTGGCTGAAATACTGGAGGAAGGAATCAGGGTGTCTTTGGGGGCTGGGAGAAGGAATGAAAATGTTGATTCCACATGGGACTCTGCCCCCAGATCCGTGAGACGAGACGAACCGTAAGGGACTCGGACAGTGGCTTGGAACAGATGTCCATCGGACACCACATCAGGGAGAGGGCCCACATCATGCAGCGGTCCCGGAACCATCGCACAGGTGACCAGGAGGAGAGGCAGGACTACATCAACATGGATGAAAGTGAGTAGCGCCCATGTCCTCCTCCCAGGAGCCACTTGCCCACCTGCCCCTCCCCACCTGAGCTCGTCGTCTCCCTGCGCAGGTGACGCAGCCGCGTTTGACGACGAGTGGCGGCGAGAGACGTCCCGGTTCCGGCCGCAGCGGGGCCTGGATTACCGGCGTCACGAAGGCAGCGGCGGCCGGCGGGCCGAAGGGACTCGTCTCGCCATCCAGGGCCCTGAGGACTCTCCCTCCAGACAGTCCCGCCGGTACGACTGGTGAACTTGGAGCAGACCTTGTGGGGGGTGCAGCGTGGCCACCCCCAAGTCTACCTACACGCTCTTGTAAGTCTTAACAAGTTCCTTCCTTGTCTTCTGCTGCGTGGTTGCCTCTTAGCCGTAGGGTTATGTTTTTTCTTTGCGCTAATCTTACGTTATTTTGAAGTTTTGGTTGCGAAGGTTTTCCCACTTTGAGAGAGAAGGGGAAGGCGTGAATCTTGAGAAGATGCTGTGCTGAACGGGAAGATGGAAGCTGTTTAAGTTAGCTTTGTCATGAACAAAAGACCTGTGGTGTCAGCCTTAACTGATGGCTGAAATAGTATGATGTGCTGTAGGATTGCAATCTGTGGAGTGTTTATATTGTCATTGTGTAGAACTTAGAGACCATTTGCTGTCCATCCAGTTTGAAATACAAGTAATTGCTGGTGTCTGCTCTCCTCTGCTTTGAGTAGGGCTTACTAGGATGTGATCTAGTGCTTGAAAAGGGACATTTTCCCCTTTTTTTGATGTCTAGACATCAGGTTTAAACATGTCTTTATCTGTCTTCTGCTTTCTAGGCACCACTTAATCTTTTTATGTCTTCTGTTTCCTTTCCTCCCAGGTACAGACAGTGAAACTCTGAAGCCCCTTCAAAGCACCACTTGGACCCTCCTCGAATTTAGTATTAACCTCCCTCCCACTTAAGAATTGAAACAAAGCAACTAATCTTCTGCATTGCTCTTTTTCACCCCATTTGGGTGCTGCAATGGGGCATGGGGAATCTCACTGATGTGCAAGGAACACATTAATTGCCCATTCCCTCTCTGCTGTCCCTTGGCTCTATTCTTTCTGCCAGTAGTGCTGGGCATGAGGAGCTGCCACCTTGCCTCTTCCATCCTTTCCACTCTTTCTGTGCTGGGTTGGGCTGGTTCTGAAGTTTGTGTTTAGTCCCCTGTGAAAGGAATATGAGGGAATTCTGCTAGAACCCCTGTCAGTCCCCTCACCGGGACAGAGGCTTCGATTCCCCTGCTGCTCCATGGTGCATCTGTGGAGAAGCAGAAGGATCTGTGCGTTGGAGAAGGGAGGAGCAGGACAAAAGCTGGATCAGCCTGTGGGCCCCCTGACCCCTCTTCAGTCAGCTCCCCCCACTTTTTTAATTTGTGAAACTTGTAACTAGATGTTTACTGAATAAAGAAACAAACTCTAAAGAACTGGTGGATCAATCTTTACCTTCAGCTGACCTAATTGTGCCTGCTGTAGAATTAAGTAACCTCTTTCACATCCTTGGAAAATTGCTGAGGAGAAACTTGGTGTTAAATTCTAAGGCTTCGTTTTCTTACAGAAAATAGCTTAATAGCCTTCCCATGTAGTCACAGAGTGAGATGATGCTCAACATGGAAATTGTGAAAGAAGACCCAAGAGCTCACCATTTGCAAAAAATGCCCTCTAATTGCTGTAGTTTTGCTGTGCACTCAAAGGAAATTGGTTGGTCTTTCTTGCAGCCTGGTCAGCTGTGCAGCCCTGAATTGGGCCTCTGGGGTTCCTGCACAGACAGGGAATACTTCTATTATTTTCGTATTATATCACTGCAACTGCTGCTGACATTATGAATGACCTTTTCTTAACTTCTTCAGTATTAGGTGAAAATTGAGAGGCATTAGGAATATAGGACCAGGGAAGATCTCCTGGGTTCTTGGCCAGTTTCGTGCTCTGGCACACACTCTTACACAAACCCTTTCATCGGTTTATTTGGAACAGAAGGCAGGAAATCAATTCATGACTTACACATGGAAGTGGTGTGCCAGGATCTTGCAGTGTATCCCTCTGTTGTACATGTGGCCACTAACAGACAGACACACCTTCCTGGGGACTGACTGTCCTGCCCTGGAAAAAGGATGTAGCATCCACCTTCAGGAAGCTCAGGGCAGAGTTTGCATGTGTTCCACCCTTCAAGGAAGTGCAGAACAGAGCCGTGGCTGGTGGCAAGCTCTGTCCCCACTTCCCCGTGCTGTTTCGGCCCATGGCAAACCCGGGTAGGAGTCATAGAATGGTTTGGTTTGGAAGGGACTTCAAAGACAGCAGCCTGCTGTCCCTGGCAGTGGAGTGACTTTCTGGAGGTGTCATAGTCAAGGCAAGCCCTGAAGAGAGCAAGGCTGAAGGAGGAGCTATGCAGAAAAAAGCAGGGCTGGGGAGAGGTTTCGTGGAAGTCATCTTGGGGCTGCCAGACTGTGAAAGAAGAGACAGCAACAAGAGCAGCCCTCATCTCTGGCAGTCTTGAGCCAGTGCAAGATGTGTCACCTGGTGCTTTGATCGAGTGAAGAACCAGCTGAGCTCAGAATGGTGCTCACAGCACGGAGATGGTGGCAGTAACCAGCTGCCAGGTCCTGGCCAGGTTTTGAGGCAATGTTTGAGATGGAGAACAGGAAGGTGGCCATGGTGGCGGTGGGGATTGACACTGACCTTTGACCGTGAGGATCCATTCCTCTTTGGGCATGGATTTCCTAATCTTGATCTAATCCCAAACCCTTTTATCTGGATTCAGCCTTTGCTCCCTGTTGAGTGCTGTCCTGATTACGGTAGGACCCTTGTGTGCTCTTCCACTCCGCAGTGGGAGGGCGATTTACCTGGCAGCCTGAGCCTTGCTAACTGCTGTACAATCATTCCCAAGGTCTCGGCCTTCTCCAGGGCCAGCAAGGCACTGGTGGTCTAGGAATATGGAAAAGAAGTTCAGTGAGAGGAGAACTTTGTGTTAGGACAGGAGTTCAGGGGAGAGTTTTAGAGATTCCAAACCAGGAAGTAGGGGAAGTATATTGAGGGGGCGAGCCCTTTGCTTGTCCCAGGCTGACATGGTACATGAACTTCTGACTTCAGAAAGCCAGGAGGGTTCTTTCCAAAGAAGGGAACGCACCTACCTGGGTTAATTTATTCCTGTTAGTTACAGTTGCAAGTGAAATGGTTTCCTCTTAAAAGCAATCTACCGCCTGTATGGGGGCACAGGAAAGGCTGGGATGAGACTTCCATTTCTGAAATGTCTCTGACAGCTCTGACAGCTAGATGGAGAAAGAGAAGGTTGGATGTTCTCAACATGAAAATCAAACAGTATTTATTTCAGATGGACAGGGCATGGTTCCAAGTCATCCTTATGCATCCAAGGGAGACAAAATCCCTTCTTGCTCCTTCTCCCATAGCTGTCACCTTCAAATTGGACAAATTGAAGCACGAAATCAGTGCTGTTCAGTGGTACCACTGGATCTTCCTAAGGAGCAAGTAGGGCACCTGAAGTGAGACAGAGGGCCCTGACACACTTTAAAGAGACAGAAGGAAGGGGAGGTGGGTAGAATGAGGTGGAGAGAGGCTGGAAACATTAGTAGGAAGATGGACAGTGTAACCTTGGATGAGAATCCTAGCTACGCACAAATAGAGAATCCAGCTACACGCAAATAAACCAGAAACTTAGGTGGTTTAGTTTGTTGTATATTCAGCTTTCCATAATTGAAAATATATCATGAAAATAAAACCCATTAGAGCTAGTGGGAACTTTGTCCTTAAATGTTTTTGTGGGTAGCCCTGAAGGTCTGTGCATCTTTTCACTGTACTTTTTGAAGTATGGTAAAATACTGGGGGAATTGTAGAATACTGGGGAGAAAGAAGTCTGGGAAAGTTAACCTGGTGTCAATACTTGTAAATAAAAAATTAGATGATATCCACACCTGTAAATCAGGTAAACTGACATTAAACCAAGATAAGAGATGCAAAATGCATTAAGTTTAAAAACAAATATTTGTGTCTCAGTGTTTATAATATGTGATTCCACTTCTCAAAATTGTTCTTGTCCATCAACTGTGATAATTTCTGATTAAATTATGGGTTGGGTTAACAAAGGCACTACAGCAACCCAGAGTCAGAGGTTATAACAGCACAAGGCATTTTATCTGGCCACACAAGACTATGTTCTGGTGTAAAATAAGTTAGTAATTATTAAAACAACAAAAAGGCCAATATTATGAATTGTAGTTCACTGATAGATTTCAAGTAATGAGGGGGAAAAGAGACTGTACAATATGAAATTATTTCCAGTAGGATGTTGTTCTGAAACTAATGCTCATTAGTAACTTGATTAATGATCTGAAAGAAGGTATTAAACCAGTGCTGATGAAGCTTTCAGAGGATCCAAAGAACAATGAAAGTAATAAATGTTGGAAAAAGATGAGACGTACTGAACAGTCAGTAACTATTTGTGTGTTTATTTATAAACAGTAGGTATTTTTGGCTGCACTGAATGCAGAAAAGACATTCACCCAGGGACATAAACAGAGTCTGTGCTCTTTCAAGATGGAGAACTCCAAAAGGAATTGGGATTGGAAGACTACCAAGGAAATGAATGGTACTTGCATAATTCTTCCTCTGTGCAGATGGGTTACACTGGGATGCATTAGCCTGTGTTCACCAAGAACAGTGGTAAAAATTCTCCCCTTTGAAGAATCCCAGAATGGTTTGGATTGGAGGGGACCTTAAAGATCATCCAGTTCCAGCCCCCCTGCCACGGGCAGGGACACCTCCCACTAGACCAGGTTTCTCAGAGCTCCATCCAACCTGGCCCTGAACACTGCCAGGGATGGGGCAGCCACAACTTCTCGCAATCTGTGCCAGTGCCTCACCTTTGTCACAGTAAAGGATTTCATCCTAATATCCAGCATAAATGTGTTCTCTTTCAGTTTGAAGCCATCCCCCTTCTATCACTACATGATCTTGTGAATAATCTTTCTCCATCTTTCTTATAGGCTCCCTTCAGGCACTGGAAGGCTTCAATAAGGTCACCCCAAAACCTTCTCTTCTCCAGACTGAACAATCCAAATTCTCTTTAATTTTCTCAGCCTTTCTTTGTAAGAGAGGTGCTCCATCCCCCTGGTCAATTTGGTGTATCAGAGTAGTGAGCTGGTTGTGGGAAATCTGGGATTGGAGACTAAAAAGGAAACCAAAGAAGACTCAAGAAGGGTGAAAGAAGGATGACTTGAAGCCTGGAAACACTGACTAGCGCTGCAGGTTAACGTGAACTCAAGACTCCTGTGTCGGAGTTCACTCCAGGAGTGAACTGGAGCACAGGCTGGCGTTACCTAAACGGGAACGAGGCTTCTGACAGTAGAGGGCTCTTCAGCCCAGCGGAAAACCTGCAGCGACCTCACGATGGAACTGGGAATGAGCACAGACCTTGTGTGCGAGCAGTAGAGCACATCTCCGTTTCCCAGCTCTCCCTACTCCAAACCTCATGGGGTGTCCCAAAGAATTTGGGGAGTGGGCACAGGAACGGGGGGAGGAAGTTCTTGGCCACTCGAGAAGCCAAGCGATGTGATTATGACAGTCCCTTTGGGCTTCAAAAATCAGTGAGTAGGAGAGGGAAACAGGCTGGCACAGGGCTAGGCTGAAGGGAAAGGTGGGAAGGGCAAGAAGAGACCTTTTGACTTGACAAGGGCTTCAAAGCAGGTGGGACCACAAAGAGCTGCAGGAAACAGCTCTCTCTGGGCACAATGGTTTTTTGGGAAACAAACAGGCACTGCCATGGGGCTGGAGTGTAAAATCCTACAGGCACTGGCTCCAGTGCTGGAGAACAAAAGGACTTAAAATAGACCTCAATCCAGTGTATAACTTAAAATTGACTTGATTTGCAATATTTTTTTACTTTTCATAACATTCTAAAAAATGGACTTGATTTTATTTTCCAGCCCTGTCTTAAATGTAACTGGGATTTTTTTCCCTCCTGGGAATTTTCCTTTTTAAAGACAACACTTCAAAAACTGTTCCCATGGGGAAACTTCACTTTGGTTATTATTACTTCCACTATCTCCTCACATCTGGATGGCTTTTTAAATCCTGAGGGCACTTAATACAAACTTAGCATGGGGGAAAAAGGTAATAAAAGGAAGGGAAATAGAACAGACACTATCTATCTCCAACTGCTGGTGATGTAATGTCCAGAGGTAAGCTGGAAGATTAGACACTAGCCTCACAATTTCCATCCCTTACTAATGACAGAAAAGGAGAACAAGGATTGCAAAAGAATAAATGCTTGAGTAAATAAATAAAACCCAGCAACATTGTCAAATTGGATGAGGGTATCACACAGGAGGATGTAGGTGGCCTTGAAGGTGTCAGTAACAGCAAAAGGGCTAAAGTTTGTAGCACAAAGTGAAAGGGAAAAGGAGCATAGGACCTAAAATCAAGATTTTAGCTGTAAACTGGAGCTTCTTTGATTATAACCATCAGAAAAGAAGAAATACTCTGGGTCACCAGAGGAGAAGACATGCAATCCAGGAGGCATTTCTGGTAGGTAGCTATAGGTGTGTGTTACTGTGCCTGTGAAAGATGCTGATCTTCCACAGACTTCACCTGTGGAAGAGAACTGTGCTCATTTCTAGCCAAGAAAGCTTAATTTGAAGTGCAGGTAAGAGAGCACTTTCGCACTCTATTTGAAGAGCAAGTAAGAGTATGGAGAGCTCATGGTGCATGAGGGGGCTGATTTGGTTAGTTAAGCAAAGTGAAGTCTGTACTCAAGGGAAATAAACACCAGGGAGGAAGTATAGATTCAGCTAGAGCCATGCTGGCACAGGCACAAGAGAATATAAACTAGCTTTGTATTCATTTAAGATGGAAATTAAAAAACTTTAACCACTACAGCAGTTGGGTTCTGGGGCAGCCTGCCAAGGGGACTAGCGGGGACAATAAAATTAACCAGTTTGGTGTTGGCACCTGAGAAGCTTGTGCAAGGGATTGTGAGACCATAGCGGTAAGAGCTCACACTCGGTCACCAGGAGCCTCCTTGCCTTTGCTTCCACCAAAGAGATCATCCATCTTCCCACATCCTGAAACCAGTGCTAACTGCTTTGGAGGCAGATGCAGGCAAAGCCTCCCCAGAAACATTTTCTCCCAATCTGAAGGGACTGGGGCTTTACTTGCCCTCAGAACAGGAGGGTGCAGGGTTGCTTTAAACACATGCACAAGTGCTACAGGAATTCTGAACATTCCTGTTACTGTAAAAGGGTCACAGCACTCAAATCCAGCTGACATTTTGCTGCCTATTGAATCCATCACAACAGGAATATAATTGCACACTGCACAAAGAATTTTTGCAAATGAACTCCTTTCCCTGGTAGGGGAAGAGCCTGCTACCAGCTAAGGAAGCAGACAATAGTCCAGCCCAGTTCCACACTGGACCAAGAGGTATGCTCCTGGAAAACTGCAGAAGATAAGAGAAAATACCCAAAAGATGGGGTGCCTGTGGAACCAGTAGAGAAAACAGGTGGTTTTTATACAAGTATTTCAGCTAAGCAGTGACTAGTACTAGGAAAAGGGATGAGGAAAGAAGAGCCCTGCAGGTGGGAACACAGACAGACTTCCATGGAGAGGATGGCAAAAAGGGAAAGGGGTCACAGAAGGAGAACAAGCAGCTATTCCAGGGCATACAAAGGACAAGAAGGACGTCAGAGATCTGAGAGATGAATTTGCAGCAGCTGATATGAACTGTGAGATTCTTCTGACTACTCTACCTTGCTCTGCATCAGAACCCTGCAGAGCCAGGGCCTCATTCCAGGAAGGATGGTCAAGCCGTGGCAAGCAGCAGGCATAGCCCTCAGTGGCTGCCATTGTCAGGGGGTCTTTGTGTCAAAGTACAGCCCCACGGGCAGCAGAGGGGGACACACATCATCTGTGCCAGCTCTACCAACAGACCAGCCTGCGGGCACCCACCTGGCACAAAGGGTCTTCAGAAGAGCACTGAAACACTGCCCTGGTGGAGCAGAGGCAAGGCATCCCTGCATGGATCTCTGGGGGACCACACAGAGAGATGCACGATCACCCTGCAGACCAGCAGATGCAATCTGGCTGGCATCGCCATGGCCTCTGCAGCACCATTCCTCAGCTAGCTGGCACCAGGGGCTCACGGGAAGATGGAGGTGGTGGGCACATGTCTTGCTGCTGGGCAGGGGCAGGGCTGCCATCTTCCCTGCTCCCCCCAGACAGGCCTGAGGAAACCTGCTGTCCAGAGATGTGCCCCCCAGCCAGTGTCACTGGTGAAAAGCAGACCTGGTAATGTATAACAGCACTTGGGAACACACCAGCCCATCCATTCATCAGGAAACAAACCGCCCTGCCAAAGGTCTCCTTTGGAGAACAGAGGCAAGGGCAGCCTCAGCAACTCCAGTAAATAAAATATTGACTCTTTTTGAGCACACAAAACCACTTCTGACTCCAGAGGTACCTCGACACAGAGCAGTGGAAGATGGGGAGAACCATAGAGAAGTCCTGCAGGGTGAATGCTTAGCTGTGACACTTCTCCCCACTCACCAGGTACAGATGGGCACTGCAGTAGAGGCCAAGCGCTGGCAGCAGCTGCCCAGCACTTCACAACCTTCAAGAAGGAGAGCAGCAAGCTCCCCAGAAGAAATCGTGTCCCAGGAATGCAATAATTACCATCATTAACCCCAATGCCTGGTTACCTCTTATCACGGGGCAGCTGGAGGTGACTGGCAAAAGTTGGACATCAGCGATAGAGCTATTCAAGTCCTGTCCTACCTTGTCCTCTCTCTGAACCCACATGTGAAAACCCATGTAGATACCCAAAGAGGGGGTTGCAATGAATCACTGCACAAGAGCTGTTAGACTTTCTGTGCTGGGGATGGCAGATCTCCTGCTCCTCATTTTGGGATGGACATTTCTCTGCACCCTCTCTTCTACAGCCCCCTAAACCTGATTCCTTTGCAGGGCTTAATGTGTCCAGGTATTTCTGTTCTCCTCTACTCAGGGTCTGTTTTCTCGGTCTTTTCTTTGGAAAAAAATGGGCTGAAACATAAAGAATTTAAAGATGAAAACTTATAATAATGCTCAGTACTTACCTCACTCTTGCCATCTTTAAAGTAATTTATAAATGTTAACTAATTAACTAATCCTCACATCTTCTCCAACTGAAATTCAGAGTCACGGCTGAAGCGAGCAGAAAAATAAAAAGCATGGTTTTCAGGGGAAGGGCAAAGGCAAACCTATGCTCCTGCCCTCTGTTTGCCATCCAGCAAGGCAATTTGCAGCAATACTTTCATTCTGCACTGCAACCCTCTCATTTATTTTTCAGGCCTACCAAAGGTCTGAAGTAATTTAATGTGCTACCTCCAGCTTTCCTTTTCTTAATGGAGGTCTTAAAAGGTGCTCCCTTTGAAAAGTAAACAAAATGGAAGACTTTCAGAGCTGTGTTTAATCCCAAACTCTCTTAAAATCCGTAACACAGCCAGCCCTGAGAGGTAGGCTTTGCTCCCCCTTCCCATTTACCTATCTACGGCTGTGCTTGGCAAATGCTGCTCCCAGAGGGACGAGCTGTGCCTGTTTTGGGGAGATGGGGGTGAGCGGGATGTCACGTAACAGTTACAGCAGGAGGACACAGCCGGACTTGTGCCAGCTGTGACTGAGCCGAGGATCCGAGTCTGGGGCTTCAGCACAGCCTGGGGCTGAAGTGGCAAGCCGTGCCAGACCCACGCTGGTCCACACGCTGGCTGCTGTCACCCATGTGGGAATTTGTGCTCCCAAGGCCGATGGCAGTGCGTGGCACAGAGCTCAGGCACTGCTCTGGCCGGCCTTTGCTGCACAGGGCGTCACACAAGTGCTATCACACACAACCAGCCTGGAACTCTCACTGCTGGCTTCCAACTCCACTCCTGGGACCTGGAGCCTGGATTTAAACTCTGGATTCAGGGCATTGAAAGAGACCCTTCGTGTCTAATAGCCACAGTTTGGTTAAAGATAGCAAAGCCCAACAGACCAGAGAGGAGATGAGACACTCGAGGCAAAGAGCTGTTACTGCTGCTCTTCCTAAGCAGCAGGTTCTTGTGGGACACAAATATCCTCCTCCATCACTGGTAACTTCAGCTCTCCCTGGACGTGACACTGCTCCTGCCCAGCTCCCGCTGGACATCAGCCAGTGGCTGTTAGGACACGTGCTTTGTCCGGCTGCTCAGCTCCATCCCAAACCCATTCTCCTCAGTCTTTCTCATCACACCCCAATGGCTTTGCAAGCAGCAAATCTTTCAAAGGCTGTGAGGTGCCAGACATCTGGCAGGTCCTTGACAGGTGTCTCCTCCCCTGCTGGCACCTCGGTCCCAGACTAGCTCTTCCCAGGGAGCCGAAGATCTGATACACATGGACGTTATTGTTTCTTGCAGGCAATCGCAAACGCAGCGCCTCTCCTCCCTGACAGAGACAGATGAAGGCGATGTGATGCAGAAGGAGGAAGGCTCCAGTGATTTAAACAAAAGCTGGAAGCTTTGTCACAATCCCTCCCAATAACTTATGGAGAACAGGATTCATCAGGTAGGCTACCTATGGCTGCAAATTCGTCAGGTCTCTAGGTGGGTGCACAGAATCCTGGCCCAGCTATCCCCTCACATGCTCCAGCAGCCAGATTTGTTTCTCCCATTTGGACAAATTCATACCAAAACTCTCTTATTCGTCCCTTCTGTGCCAGGCAACCACAGCCAAGGTGCTCGATGCCTCATGCAACAGAACAGGGCAAAGTGTGGGGGTGCTTGAGCTCTTGGGAGAGCCCAGCCAGTAAGAGCTGTCACCCCGGGACAGCTGGCATATCCCTGTCCCCAGCAGAGCCAGCTGGTATGCCCAGCCCTGTGACCACACGCAGAGGAACAAACAAAGCTGCTTGGAAGTTTTAGGAGTTCATGGCTTCGGGTGACAGGGCTTTCCCGCTGACAGTCAGTGCTGTATTACAGCAGTCTGGAATTATCAAAGCAGCAATATTGCTTTAAACCTGCATTTCATGGGGTTTGAGATCTGATATGGCACCCTGCTACCATCAAAACAGACACAGATTCACCCCCCTCCCAAGATTTGCTCACACCTACATTGCCTCGGCTCCAGCACTCACCTGACTGCACAGGGAGCTGACCCACGAGAAAACCCACCCCAGCCAGTGAACCCAACAAGGCCCCACAGAGACAAAGCTCCCAGCTTTCCTTCACTGATTATTTTTTCCATGGTTTGCTCACACACAGAAACACAGGTTCAGGGAATCAAATTTTAGTCTTGGCACAAGGCGCAGAACCAAGCGGGGGTGGGAGTCACGGTGTCAATTTACATTTACATCAACTACACGTCTGGAGAGACAGTGTGACACTGACATCCATCTGACTCGGCTCCAAGCCAGCCTCGAGGAGACATCCTTTGAAGAACCTGAGTTAGTTTTTTTCCCTAGCCATCTCACAGGAGTCACTTCCACTGATTTGGATTTTTTTTTTCCAACCAGACACCACCACCCGAGAACAGCTTGTGCAGCTTCTATCCTGTGAGAACTCACACAGGTGGGCATTGACTCTGTTACCTTCACCGGTCAGGCAAGTCCCCACATCACTTCCCATTCTGTCCAGGATGACAGGACACACAGTACTGACACAAATAAGGACTTTTTCCTCAGTCTCTGCACCTTCCTCTGAGACTACCTGAAAATCACCTTTTGAAGAGTCTAGAGGAAAATCAACCACACAAGAAATACTTTAAATAAGATTTATGATTAATTTATGCTTTATGGACTCTCATCCCAACAGAGATACTGCGGCACTGCCTTTGAGAAGGGAACCTAGTATTTTGAGGATGTTCCACCCCAAAATGGGACAAAGGCTCTTAATCTCACAGCTTATTTTGGAACCTCCAGAATCGCTGTACAAGGCAAAGAGATGCTGCCCACAGGAGCACAGGTTTGTATAGATATGTCCATAGATCTATATTTTTATTGTTTTATATATATTTATAATATATTTATATATTTTTTAAAAGAATCCCTTCAAAAACTACCCTCCCACCTAGCAAAACAAAGATTAGACAATCAAAGACGGTGTCCTGGAGCAAAGTATCCCAGGGGGTCTCATAGAGCCAAAACGACTGCTGAGCACCAGCACCCTCTTTCCAAGCTTTTATGATGCCCTGGGGGTGCCAAGGTGACTGTCACACCTTTGTGGCTCCTGAAATTGACCTGTCAAAAGACAGGGAGAGAGAAAAAGAGAAACATGTGGCCGTGGCGATGGGGGCTTGAGCGGCTGGGGAAACAGCAACGCGTACAACCTGAAGCTCAGAGTGTGAAATGCTGTGATGAAAAGGAGGGAGACACTGCCTGGAACATCGGTAAGGAAGAAAGGAAAGAGAACAAACATGCAGGAGAGTTAGTCGGCAAGATGGATCTCAGAGAAGAGCTCAGAAGCATCACACTTGGGACCCCTGCTACCCCTCCATCCCCCAAACCTCTTCCTCTCACCCTCCCAGTTGTGAAGGGAGATCCAACTAGTTTGATTTAGACCAAATCTTCGCACTGCTCCGGAGCCTGTGGGCACGGGGGAAAAAAAGAAAAATTGAAGTTCAAAGTGGACCCTCAGGTTCGTACCTCACTTCCTTCCTAAGTGCACAGAGCAAAGTGCACTGATGTTCCCCCACACACGCTCTGTCTGCCCCCACGGCTCACCCTTTGGCTTTGGAGGTTTTCTTGCTCGCCTGGCGCTGGTTGGTGCCAGGGGCCGGCTCCCTGAGCTCCGTGAGGTGCTGCTCTGGGTCTTGGGACGTGGCTGCTGCAGCAGCTGCTGTTGTCACTTTAATGGTCTTCTTCAGGTTTGCCACCTGCAATCGCAGCAAAAGCAAGAACTGATGGGTTTCCCAAAGCTGGTTTTTTTTTGGCTACGGGTTTTTTCAGTTTCACTTTGGTTTTTTTTAAATTTGTTTCTAAAGGAAGCCCTGGAACTAAGAGCTGCAAGCTCACATCAGGCGAAAGAGCCAACATCTGTCCAGGCCCCTGCACTGCACCGCAGAGAAGTATTAAGCTGATTTAGGACTCTTCTTCAGGCACAAGTCCCTGGGGGGTCTGGCCTAGGGAAAAGGCAATGCCTCACTTCAGCAAGGACTGTAACAACCACTGGCTCTAGTTGTTCCCTAGTTGTTTTAAGGCGAGGGGCACTGGCTGCTCCCTGCTGCACCCACTTACCTCGCTCTCGATCTGCTGCTTCAGGGCCAGCTGTTGCTCTTTGTGCTGGTTGGCACGGCTGACCTGCTCTTCGATGCCCGACAGGACAACCTCGCAGCCCTGGCACCTGGAGAGGAGACCCACAACTGAACAGGCCAGGGAATTGGCACAGCATAGAGAGAAATGTGAAAGACAGCAGATTTCAATTCCAGAGGCCAAAAACACTGGGAGTTGACAGCTATGCCAGGCAGGGAAGACACAGGGGCAGGAGTCTGCTGTAATAACGCAGGGAATTATGTTATTGTCTGGGAGGGGGACAGGTAACAAAGCCATGCTGGGTTAAGAACTACAGATAAACACTCATGAAGCCTCCTGCCAGAAGCCAGCACTGTGCAAAGGTTGCTGCGTTCTCATCACCCCTCTAGACACAAACAGGGGAATTCAGGAAATTATTTTTGGAAAATTACTTTCTGTTGGAGCATGGGAAAGGGGACTGAGTCGGTCACCTCCCAACACCACCCACCCTTACTGACACACAAAGGATCCAGGGAAGCCACCAGCCACTCCTGCAACCTTTTTTGGGTGTTAGTACTGGGGGCTTCCTCCTCACCACTCCTGCAATGTGCGGGTGATGGTGCTAAGCTCCTCCCTCCGGATGTCCCTCCCAATGCTGTAATCCACCTCCAGGCGCTGGTTCCGTTGATCCAAGCTCCCTCGAAGCACATCTGCATACACAGCCTCAATCACCAGGTCCTCCAGCTGCCGGACATTCTTCAGCTGTAACTGCTCCAGCAGCACGGAGTAGGGGATGCACTGTGGAAACATGATGGTAACTAGCACGAGATAATCCCAGTGAGAGGTGAACTCCAGAAAAACAGGGCCACTACCTTGATCTTGGCAGCCAGAGTGACAACTGACAGGTGCCTCAGTTTGTTCTTCTGGGCCTCTGTCAAGGGAGGGAGGTTTGCTGCTTCAGCTGTTGTCAGGGGGAAAGAATGGGATATTAGAATTTATGCCTCGATTCCCAGTTCTGCACAAAAGCATCTGTACCACACCCGTCTCTTAAAACGTCTGCACACCAATCCCCCGAGTGGTGCTTCATCTTGCCAAGCCATCACCATCAATTCTCAGCTCAAAAGACCTTTTCTGAGCAGCCTTTCTTCCCACCACCCTCAACTCAGCCTTTCTAGCTGCCCCATGCGTTATTTATGCAGGTCTGCACATCCCAATGGATACCTAAGTCTTTCCCTCGGCCCCTCAGAAACGTCTTTGGCAGGATGCTCTTTGGCAGGTGGCAAATGGCAGCGTTAATTACAGTCAGGTACCCCACTAGTCCAAAGCACAACCAGGCTTGTGTCGGGCCGGCGGCTCAGCCCTAGCTGCACGGGGGGGCTGTCGGGGCAGGGAGGCCCTCTGCGCCCCGGGTCTCCGGCGCGTTTCCCGCCCCGCGGGATTCCCCCCCACCGGGCCGGGGGGCTCGGGGCCCCCGCCCCGCGCCCGGCCTCACCCAGGTAGTCCGCGTAGGTGCCGTAGGCGAAGATGGTGAGGAGGCGGAACACGGGGGAGAACTCGCTGTCGGCCAGCTGCGGGGACACAGGGTCAGGCGGCGCCGCCGGGCCGCGGGCAGGGCCCGGCGGGGCCGCGGGGCCGGGCGGGTCTCACCTCGCGGACGG
>WAAG01071850.1:167362-187790 GCA_013390105.1 Tichodroma muraria
AGGGGGGCTGCATGCCCATCTCCAAGTCATCTCTCCCCGTCTCCTTCCCTGTGTCCTTTCTCCCCCTTTTTCTTTTCCCTTTCCCGATCTAGGTGCTCTGTCTCCTTCTAGCCGGCTGTCTCCTTCCTCTCTCCTCCTTTTCCTCCTCTTTTAGTCGGGGTAGGGGATGCCTGAGGGGCTGGGAGGGAGGGGGCACAGCCGAGGGATCGCTGCCTCTTACCCTCCAGCTCCGGGCTCCATAACAGACCTGTTGTGCTGGAGCACTGGAGCCTGCGCTGAGGAAGGCGACTTCAGCCAAATTGGCGCAGCTGGAGAAAGGAAACAGAGGGGTCAATCCCACCTCCTGCCTGGCCAAGGGTGCACCATGCAAGAGAGAGCAATTCAGATGTGGAGACTCAGCACTTGAAGCACTTGGATGCCCGGGAACAGTAGGAAACTGGGAGGCAGAAGATTGTCAGACTCATGACATGTATTGCAGGCAGGCACTAGATGGCAGGGGACCGGCATCCTAGAGTGCTGCTTGGAATGGGGCCACACTCACAGTTCCCAAATGCAGGGAGACTTAAGCTCAGAGGACCATTGATGGGCTTCACACGCCCATTCCCTTGATATGAAAACGTCCAAATGCAGCATCACCCTTCCAGCCCCGCATTCTGCCCCAGCCTAGGATTGCCATACCCAGCCCATAAGCGCTCACCCTGGCAGCCTGGCACGGGAATTCCTACCGGCAAGTCACTGAACGCTGCAGGACCTGCACTGACTCAGGGCGAGCAGTGTCAGCCCCTCCGGGATCCTGCTGGATCCTCCTGGGTGCTGCCACCAGCCCTCTCAGCCTCAGACATCAGGTAGAGCAGCCTGACGTGAGCTGCTGCATTCCAACTGCCGGCCCCTAAATTCAGCCGGCTCTGGGAGGTGCTGCCCTTGCCCCACGCATAGCAGGAACTCCTTCCCCGGATGGGCTTGGCATCTCCACCCCAGAGTACCAGCATTCGGATTCCCAGTCCCAGCTGCCAAAACTCCTCCGAGTGCAGCAGAATCGTCTCCCTGGGTCATCTTCTCTGGGATTCCTCCCTTTCCCTGTCCCCACCCAGCCGAATACAGCAGGGCATATACGTAACCCCTTTTCACCAACACCGGGGTTCATGCCTCCTGCTGCCAAACCAGTAATGACTGCATCTCTGCCTCTTGGACCATGAACTCCGGGCTGTTCGTGGCCACTGAGAAAAATACAGGTGTGGTGTGCCCAGGGCATCACGCAGTGTGTGGGTGGGGGGGTGGTCTCGCTGCCAGTGCCTGAACTCGCTCTGCTCAGTGCTTGGAGATAGCTGCTAGGTTCCGTGGTCCCAGATCACAGTCTCGTATCAGTAGCTGTCACCATAGCCCTTAGTGCTGGCTGGGAGATTAAAAAATGACAGCCAACCTAGAATTCCTTCTCTGTAAGGAGGGCTGGGTCCTCCTCAGGTTTGTTTTGATTTTTCATCACTATTTCGAGTAGAATCATTGCAGTGGGGGAGCTGGGTGAAGCAAGGATTTGCATGAAGCTCTCGGCGCTGCGGGGTTGCTAATGGTGAACGTTATTTCAGCCAGCAGTAAGTTTCATAATCTTGGCCCAGCTCTTGTGAATGTTCCATTTTTCAGGGTCATGAGCCTCTTTACCCTTCTTCCATCCCTTCCCCCTCTCCCCAAACTGGTTGGCAATTTCATTGTTCCAGTGGAATATATCCGTCATGTGAGGTCATCGCTGCATAAGGAGAGGTGATTGATTGCTTAGGTCACTGGGGCCTGTCCCATGCTGGGCTTTGAATGCTGGTTTGGAGACCTTGAACCGGACTCTGTGCTCAAAGGCGAGGCGATGTGGGGTGCAGAGGGGCACAGCGATGCATTCCCGGCAGCTTGAGTCGCCGAGCAAACAGACTGCTGCATTCTGAACTAGCTGGAGTGCTCTGAGAGCAGACAGCTTCATTCCTAGAGGCACAGTATCACAGCAGTCAAGCTCTAGATGTTACAAAAATACAGATAGATCATCATCTGCCAGCTGAGCCAGACAGAATCGGGTGCAACTCTTTTCCCATCCCCGGATGGAAGGAGCCTCTACCCGCTCCTCACTAACACGGCTTGTGTGCACTTGGCTTCATCCAACTGCTCTCCAGTCAGAGCCGATCTCGGCTAAGCATTGAGAAAGCTGTGAGATTCTCAGATTTTAAGGCCAGAGGGACCATTTTGATCATCGAGACTGACCTACAGCAGAGCACAGGCCAGAGAATTTCACCAATTTAATTTCCTGCGCCAAGCCCATAACTTCTGATTGAACTGTAGCGTCTCTTTTAGGAATACAGCCAGGCAAAGGCTGCAGGCAGTAGGGAACACACCACCTGCCTAGGTGAATTGTGCTGGTGTGTGACCCTCTTTATTAATAGTATTGTTCCTCATTTGAATTTGTCAAACTTCAGCATTTTGTAACAGAAGGTTACAGACTGCACTTGATGCGAGGGAGCTACAGCACACGGCTGGCACCTTGGTTCTTTTATTTCTGTGATGCCTTTTATATTTGGATAGGATTTATCTATGGCATTAAGGTATACAAGAATCCTGAACACGGAGAAGGAGTTATCGTAGGCGAATCCTAGGGCTTTCCTGGGGCACAGTAGTATCTGAACTCCAGAGCTCAGGGTGTCACATTCAGGGTTTAGTCAGAGCTCCCTGCTCTGAGCAGGAGTGCAGCAGGCTCTGCTCCTAGCCATTAGGTAGCATGTAAATTCCCAGACCCTCTCGGTGAACTGCTATGTATGCTTTGGGGCATGGCTACTGAGATCTGATCTCTCATGTCCCAGCAGTGGCGGGTCCATGCTGCAGGAGACTTACAAAGAGGGAGGAAGCACAGATGGGCGTGGGGAACAGCAGCAGGATTCGTGCTTCCATCCTGCAAATGCATGAGAGCAGCTCCTAACAGATTAGACCCAGTCTGGAGTGACGGTGGGGTCCATACGCAGTAGCAAAGAACAGTGTAATTCTTACTCGCTGCTTTCAAGCACCAAGATTCACAAACTGAGCTCAATGAAGTGCCCCAGGGAAACAGCTTTGTCATTCACACTCTGTCAGCTGTGCATCACAGGACCAGAACGCTGAGATGAAGGCTCTGTACCTAGAGTGAAAGTATACAAGTGAACAAGGTTTCTTGTTCAGACTCTGGGAGTAGCCCTGTCCAGTTTTATTGCCATTAGACCTGGGAAACACATATGAAAGCAAGAGCCTTGCCATGAGGTACTGGTGCAGAAATCCAGTCTCTCTGCTCTGGCACACAGAGGCTTCTTGAATGGTATAAGGTGGGATTTGTACTCCCAGATAGTAAGAGCATTGCCATCCCCTCCTCTGCTCTGAAGGTCTACCAGTTTATTCAGCATCCACACTGGGAGCTGCATCCAGAGCCGAACGAAGGGCACGTGTTACTCTTGCCCTCCAACACAGCAGGGTCGGTGCCCAGGACACAATCCTGCTGCTGGTGGCTGACCGCAGAGCGCCCCAGACATGCTTTGTCTGCTCTTCAGTCAATAATCCACAGGGACATCTATGCTCCATTTTGAACATACACGCTCCAAGCACGGTGGAATCCAGCCTGCACTACCTGGTATTTTCACCTGAAACCTTCCTTTGCTCCCACACCTTCCATGCCATGGGAGACATCTCTGTCTTGCTCCCAGCTCCTCCACAATCAGTCCTGGGTGTGCCAGTGCAGGACACACTCGCAGTCTTTGGCCACGATCTCATTAACAAACCAGAATGCGTTGACAGAAGCCAACTGACTTTGCATCATTCCTGCACTCCTCTGGAGCCACCTTTGGGGTGGGGGCATTTGGAATCACCAGCTCTTCACTCTAGGCAGCAGAACCCGTGCACAGCAGTGTCTCCAGTCTGAGGCTTGCACCCCCATGTATGGGCTGTCCCCTCCTCAGCATCATGTGCACATGAGGCGGTCAGTGCTGGGGCTCACCCCTCCTCAGCTCATTCCATACGTTATCTGCTCCACAGGGCTGAAATTTAGAAAACCGTGTGTGAAAGCCATCCAGGATTTGGCTCTGGAGGGTTCCTTATTCCCAGGTTTTCAACCCTGGAAGTCCATAGGCTGGGGTGTCATTGCTGGAGCTCACAATCTCAGCTTAGAAGAACAGTTATGTCTCCGTTATGAGATCTCCCAACAAGCGAGGAGAGCTCAGTGACCCCAGCACTCCTACCCCCAGGCACATTTCTGAGGGCAGAGCCATCACTGTTAGGAGGAGTGCTAGAGGTTACATGTGCACCACAACTGTGCCACACTTCCCTGTGGGACTGGCACTGAGGTCTACCTGCACCTGGAGAAGGTCACCCCTGCTGGGATGGCACTGTCCAGCCCCACTTCTCCTGCTTCCTGATGCAAAACAGCTCCCAGCCTCCAAAGACTTGAGCTGTGACTGAGAGTGCCATGCCACAAGCAGAGCAGGCTCTTCATCCCAGGGAGCTGCTGTCCAGTGGTGAGTCCCAGGCATGGCCCCAGGCACTCCAAGCCACCTCGAAACCTCTCCTGAAACTTGCGTGCCCTCTAGCCTGGGGATTCACAAAAGGAGGTCCTCCATGCTTGGAATTCCCTCCCTTTCAAAGTCCAAAATAAATTCTGTCATGGATTTGTGTTGCCAGACATGATCTTCCACAGCATCGTGATCATAATCCAGATGGCCACAATCTCACCAATATCTGGCTTCAGAAGAAACTTGCTCCATTCTGCTGCCTCTCTGCAGAGCTGCATTTTAATACTGAGTCCCCTCCAAGGCTTAGAGGTTCAGGAGAAAAGAACAAAGAAATGCTGAGAATAGCTGCTCTTTTCTCCTCATCTTCATCTCAGGATCCCTCCAGAGACTGATCTTGCCCCGGAGGGAGGGGCAGGGCACATTACCCAACAATTCTTTTTTTTTTCTGTGAACTTTGTTTAAATATTTAACAGAAGGAAACTAAAAATATCCCCGGTTAATGCAGCAGGAGCTAGACAGCTACTTAGTCTTGGGTGCCCTTCCTCCTGGCCCCTCTTCTCAGGTGTACATCACAGCAAGCCCTGGGCTCTTCCCTCAGGAAGAGGGAGCTTCCCACCCAGGAGGGGCTGCAGTTTTTGTTTAGGGCATGGGGTGAGCAGTGGCGGATGGCAGTAACCCCTTGGAAGCCGGGGAGGTGCAGCACAGCTGGCTCGGGGCTGGAGGGGCAGGGTTGGCCTCTGCATTCACTTCTTCAGCCAAGCATCCCTGTTTCCCCATCCCGGCAGCCACAGGAGGGCATGACCGTGGGTTGTCGGCATTCATGCTTTCTACTTCACGATGAAGGAGCCGGCTGAACATCTCGCATGTGGTTTTTTGTTGGGTTTTTTTTTTTTTTGTCCTGTGTGTGCGTGCGGTTGCGGAGAGGATCCGGGGCCAGGCACATAAGAGCTCACCGGGGAAGGGCCGGCCCCGCGCTGCGCCCAGCCAAGGGAAGGGTGGGCAGCATGAAGGGCAGCCGTGCTGCCACCGGGCTGATGCCGGGGGGTGCTGAGCATCCAGGGCAGACATCCGGCTGAGAGGACCTGACCTCACTCCGTGCTTTTGTTGCTCAGCCGTGGGAGGCGGGAGAGAAAAGGGAGGAATAGGGGAGAAAGGGAGGGATGGGGTAGTGCAGAGGACATTAAGACAAGGAGTGTAGGAAGGTAATTTCATGTTAGCTAAGGGGAAAGTAAATACTAAATATTTGATAGGCATATTTTTTCTCTTAAATTCTTTAGTGAGGCTGGACTTTTTCTCGCTGATTCACTCTTTCTCAGTTGTCTCGGTTTACCACTCTTGTGCTTCCCCTCTTGCTCCCTCGCTCTGGCACACAATGAAGAGGCTCTTTTTTAATAAATGGATTACACACTCCACACTATAAATAAACACAGGAATTAAGATTCCAACTTGTTCCAGTGATAAGCAAACAAAGATGCTGAATCCCCCTCTCGGCCCTCAGACAGGAGAGTCCCTGGGGAAGCTGCGCATGTGCCTGGGCACGTGTGCTCCAGAGATCAGATCGCTCCTTGCCTTTGTGAGCGTATGCTAACGCATGTGTTTCTGGGTGGACTTGGCATCGGGGGTGGGGGGGACAACGATGCACCTCGGTGCACGGGAGCAGGAGAGGGTGCACGTGTGTGCGTGCGTGGACTCCCCTCATCCTGCCTGCCGGGGCCGGGAGCTCACCTGGGGTGGCACACGCTGCCCGCAAGGAGAGAGCCGTCGCCACTGCGCGAGGGGACTGACACCCCTCCCTTTTGGTTCCCAGTGAAGAAGATGAGACAAGATCCCGACTGAGCAAAGACACTGTTGCATCTGAGATGGAGCCCAGTGCCTGGTAGGTTCACAGCTTCCCACACTGGCAGGTGAGGCGGGAAGAAAACAGGAGTGTGGGTGGTGGGCTGCTCCCGGCTGCTTGGCCTTTCAACAGGAGGAACGTTTAGATCAGGCTCTCTTCTTCTTCCCCCCAACCCCGCAGCAGGATGCCTCCACTCCTCTCCTGCATCCACTCCCTGCAGCTGTGGCATCTCCTCCTCGTCGTCTTGGCCGTCCCTCCTCCTGGCACATGGTCCCTTCGCTCTCGGGGCCCAGCAGCCCCTCGGCCTCTTTGCACCCGCCGGAGCCCCTCGGCCCCGCGGTCCATTTGCATCTGGGAAAGGACCTCGCAGCCGGAGCGGGATTCCAGCTCGGATTCCCGCTCGGATTCCCGCCCGGATTCCCGCTTGGCCCTGCCGCGCCAGCGCGCCCTGCCCGCGCGGGGAGCAGAGCTGCGGCACGTGGTGCGGCTGAGGCGCCAGGCCGCGGGGGCCCGGCCCGCCACCCCCTCCGGATTCGAGGACGGCATGCCCTCCTCCCAGTACCCCTGGGCCATCGTGTGGGGTCCCACGGTGTCGGATGAGGATGGAGGGGACACAAATTCAGCCAACCCAGGCTTCCCACCGCTGGGATACACCTTTGTCTCGCCGCACGGGATGGCGACGGCACAGCCCAACTCCCACTCGCTCCTGCACAACGCGGGGCTCAACCTGCGCGAGACCCCAGCCACCCTGCGGCCCTTCTTGTTCGGGCCCCGGGGGGAAGGTAAATCTGCCCTTTGCTTCTTTCACCCCCAGTCCCTGCAGGAGCAGCTCCTTCTGCAAAACAAATCAGGAACCTCCCCTTGCCCTGCTGCTCTCTGGGGACCGGAGGGAGTGGCCATCACAACCCCCACTCCTCTGTCTCGCAGGTGTGGACCCCCAGCTGTACGTCACCATCACCATCTCCATAATCATTGTCCTGGTTGCCACTGGAATCATATTCAAGTTCTGGTGAGTGGGGTTTGGGCCAATGGAGGCTCTCACTGGGCCGGTGACTACAGGAGGACTGTGGGCTTGGGACCCACTTGTCCCAGGGGCGCAGATCTGGTGCTGCAATCCCTTGCAAGGTTTGGCACCCAGCCACGCTGGGCTCTAATACTGTGTAGCAGGGTCCATCCCACAAACCTCTCTGTTGCCAAGGGCTGGGCTTCTCTCTTTACCTCACACCTTGGTCTCCCCACAGCTGGGACCGAAATCAGAAACGCCGGCGTCACTCGGGGCAGCAGAGCAGTGGGAGGCAGCAAGAGAGCCAGCAGCCCCTCACAGACCTCTCCCCCACCACCGTCAGCATCCTGGGGCCCTACGGCGACCCCCTGACCCCCACACCTGAGGCGGAGGAGTCCAGGCAGGGCCATGAGAGTGCAGAGAAACTGGGTGGCCACGGGAAGAATGCAGCATTCCAGCTCAACCGGTGTGTGGCCAGTGAGCTGGGGCAGGAGGGGCTGGCAGGGGACAGGGGGACGGGCACACTGAGGCGGGGCAAAGGTGACGTTGGCTAGCGGGAGTGGAGGGTTGGGGCAGTGTAAGCACTAATTAACTTCCAATTCCCTCTTTCCCCCAGAATCCCACTTGTGAACCTGTGAAGCTCCCGGGAGAGGCTGAGCTGGCTCCCCCACCCTCCTGTCACAGCTGGCGAGCGTGGACTCTCGCCACCTCTGCTACCCCGGGAAAAAAACAACCTCCTTGTGCCACGGCCCACCACCACCACCACCATTATTAATTAACCACACCGGGATGTGCCTGGGCAAATGGACGAGCTGGGCCTCCTTAGCCTCCTGCTGGGGGAAGGCTGGGGACCCGCCCTGCCCACGCAGGACAGGGTGACGAGAGAGCAGAATGGTGGGAGGGAAGACAGCTGGTGGTGGCGTGAAATCTTGACCTCCCCAGCCCCTCTTCTAGCATATGCGCGCAGACACACTTGGATCTCCATGGCTCTCTCACCAGTGCATGCCTGACATCGGGGGTAGGCAAGGTGGAAAGGCGTACCCCTGTCCCCGTGGGCCCTCACCCTCCGTGTGTCCCTTCCCACGTCGTGTGCTTTGCAGTGAACATCTGGAGTTCAGCGGCTGCAGGATTGCCCGCCAGGTGACTCGGATGGTGGTATCTTCGTCTGTTCCTGAGACCTTGGCCCTCCTGAGAGTCCCAAGGCTGGGTGAAGCTTGGGCAGAAGAGGCTCACAGAGCATCTGGGCCCTCTCAACAACCCATTTCCTTGAAGGAAACATTATCTTCCCCCTAGATGGAAGATACTCACATCTTTCCAGTTTCTTTCTGCCTAACACTCCTTTGGGTTTTTCTCTTCAGCTTGTATCTTTCTTCCTCTCTCTGTCCACAGTTTTTTCCCGTCAGTTCCCACCCCCATGCCACTTCTCTTGCCAGTTAAAGTTGGAAAAGATTCCTTTAGCTTTCTAAATGTTTTGATCTGTTGAAAGCCTCCCTGCTGTCCCTTCTCCACCCCTTCAGCCTCCTTCAGCAAGGTTTTTCTGAATAACACCAGTCTATGATGATGCTTTCTAGAAAATCCGAGGTGAAGCCCTCTGTTCACCATGTTATTTAGCAAGTGTCCTTTACACAGCTAAAGTGTGGAATGCAGACATTGCTGGGCATGAGGAACTTGAATTTTGCTGGGCTCAGAAAGAGATTTGCTTTCAGATGCTCCTGGCACAGGCAATGAGGCAGCAGACAGGACTTTGCGCCCGGGATGACCAAGAGAAGTTTAGAGCTGACCTTGGGAACATTGGAAGGGTTGCCAAGTACTGCTGGTAGGACTCTCCTGGAGTGCAAGGTGACTGGAAGCCCACAAGGCAGTGCTCACCAAGGGCGTGAGAGAGGGGTATCTGGGTTCCCAGGTGAAGCTCTGTTCAGTTCCCCAGCTGGTCAGAAACTGAAAGTAATGGCGCAGGTATCTGTCCAAATTGGTTGCCTGCACATGTCCTTCGGGGCTGTGGTGGTCTGTGGGGCTGGCAGCCACACTGTCACTTATTTGTGTGAGCAAGATCCGTGAATCTCCACCTCTTCTAGGCATGGACCCATGGGTGTCACTTTGAGGAAGTGTGAGATGGCAAATTTCAGCTTAATGACAATAGTTCCTCTTAGCTTTTATGGACACCTTCAAATTAATCAAAACCTCACACTGACAACCACTCAGGTGAAGAGATGCACATTTAGATAAGGTTGCCCCTACAGTCTACAAACAGCTTTAGCTGCTGGACTGATGTGGCCAGAAGCAGGAAAATCACCCACAATTTAAAGGCCCTAATGCACAATACGAGGTCTCTGACAAAAGACATCTTGGAGAGACAGAAGTGCCCTTCCATCCTTTATCTCTGCATTAAAAGCCTGTTCTTTATAGGACAAAGCACAGGGAATTTCATAAGAGGCCTGGTTCTGCCCGTTTACCCAGCTGAACCATTAGGAGTTCTCGGGTCCCTTCTGACTCACTGTGAAGGGCATTTAAATGGGAGTGTAAATTACAATAAGCTTCCCAAAAACAGTAGAGATTTGGAGAAAATGACAGGTCAAATAAAATTACTGGCTTATTAAAAGCACAGAGTGGCTGAAAGATGTAGGTGGAAAAGGGCTCTGGAGATCTCTAGTCTAAGCACATGTTGAGTCTGTGCTTACAGCAAGGGATATTAGTGCTTTACTGTAGATTGATCTGTTACTGAGCCTGTTTTTATTGAGGATCCATGCAAAGCTTTGGTGGACATTTAAGCTGCAGATGGACAGGGAAGGACCAGGTGGCAGTTCCTGCTCGCTGCCCCATTCATTGCTGCCCCTGTTCCCCCTCTCCCTGGCATGTCCCTGCTGGGAAAGGACATCTGCAGGAGGCTGCACTGCTGATTGCTGGCAATTTACAATACCTTGAACTGGTTGAAGTAATCTTCCAGACCAGATTAATTAGATTGTTCTTTGATCAACAGCCTTTGTTGAAACAAGGCCAGAGTTTAGACTCTTCCATTTCAAGGGCTGTCCTTGGACTTTCTCTTTCCACATGCTGCATGGAGAGGTTTGTAAGAACATGGCAGGGGACCACAAGAGGCATAGTGAAAACATTTTCCAACACTTGGTGTGGGGAAGCCCTGTGCTCTCCAGGGAAGGCTTCTGTAAATTCTGCAAACAAATCAGATTTTGATGGTTTGGGGTTTTTTCCTCCCCCTTTTACATATCTCTGGTTTTGGTAAAAATATCTCCAGGGAGTGAAACCTTTAATGCATACTGTGGTAAGGGGAAATCTGGTGAAGCTGTGTAGAGAAAACTCTTACAACAACAGAAGCTTGGGTATAATGAACATTTTTCTAAGAACAATTTTCCTAGCCAAATATGTTATTATGATAGTCATTCAATCTCTCACACAAAACAGGTTAGATACAGGGAAACAACTTCATTGTCCTGCCCAAACATTCATTGCTATGCTTTGTCCCTGGAACAAAACAGTCAGAACACATGTGGACACGCAAGCTTCTTCCAGTCAATAAATAATCTCACTGGATCTGTTTTTTCCATGACTGGAGCCTTATAAACCATCTTCCCTTACACAGACTGGAGCCAGAGCATTCCTGACGTCTCTACCCTGGCCCAGGGTAATATTTTGTAGGATGTGCACATGGATGGGTCGACAGCACTGAGTACCAAGCTGGGGCAGAGGACAGCACCTTTTTGGTCACAGTCCACCAGGTTTCCCTGTCTTCTAGATGAATGGAGGAGAAAGATATTTTTTTTCTTTCCATTAGAAATGGAAAGTTTTTTCTTTGCATTACAGAGAAAAGTGTGCAGGGAAACCAACTGGAAGTGTTTGTAATCTTGGGTTAATTCTGCCCAACATTTCTGTGCTGTTAAAAGGGAACATCCAGGTGGGCCCAGCCCAGTGAGATGAAGTAACTGTGTCTCTGGCCTTTTGAACTCAAGGGCAGTCTCTTTGTGAGCACAGTGGAAGGGAGGGAAGCTCCTGCTTTGAAGCAGGAACTGAAGCCTCCTTCTCTTTACCCAAGAGAGTGGTTATGACCACAAGGACAGATCTTGCTTGGGCTTTCCCATCTGGTTGGTTGCAGCTGGTAGGCAGGGAGCAGACCTCCGCTGTGTGCTTCCACACCTCTCCTCCAGTCCAGTTTCCAGGGGCTCACATCCAGCCAAGCATCCAAAAATTCAGAGAGGGCTATCTACCTCTTCTTCAATGGCACCCAAGTGCCCTTGCAAATCTGGTCCCTTCATTTCCCACTCCACTTCCCGATAAAGAAAAATGCTTTGAAAGGAGTGGTTTGTTCATTCCCTGCAAATTCTCAAACAGGACCACCTTGAGACTGTTCTGAATTAAACTGTGGGTTTGTTTTTTCACTCTGACAAAACCACATCTGTGGCACAGCTTTAGAGCTGAGACCTGCAGCACAAAAGTCCTGGGTCAAATTCCAGCTCCCCAGCTGCATCCCTGCCAATGTCCCACTGTAGTCCTGGCCCTACCCTGGCAGGACCATAGAGAGAGGTCCCCTTCCTTCACCAACTGCTGGCTCTCTACTCCTCTTTTCCTGTTGTTTTCCTTCTCCCACTGTTTTCCCTCTTCCCAATCTTGTCCTGTACCATGGTCTCCCTCCTGGTTCTCTCTCCCCTCCTACTGTTTCGCTCTCCCTACTCCTCTCTTGTTCTCCCTTTGCCACTCGGTCTCGTTCTGCCACATCTCGTTCTTCCATCCTTCCCTCCAGCCTCCCTCCTGCCCCTCTGCTCAGTCTCCCCTGCCCTTGTGCGCTGTGATATATATTTTTGTAGGATTTCTTTTCTCCTTGTGGTGAAATATTCAAATCTTGTGGGATGTTAGTTTCAACATTTTTAAATAAAACTTTGCAAAATATTGAAAGCAGACCTCTTGCTTCTGTGGAAGGTGCCACACTGGAAAAGGCAGGGTGGGAGGAGAGGGAATGCGCCCTGGGCAGACTCCATCGGGGTGGGGGCTCAGACTGCTGGCATCCCATGGTCTCTTCTCGGGAGTAGAGGGGGCAATTTGGCCGCGCCGTGTCCATCTTGCTTTGGCCTCTTTGCCGACTAAAGGGGCCCTTTGACCACCCTCATGCGTTTCCACGGGAGGTGGCGCCTGGTGGAGGAGGAGCCCTTATTCACCCACTTCCCCACCCAAAGCTGCTGTCCTGCCTCTGAAGCTGCCGCCTCCCAGGCTCGCCCTAGGGCTGCTTGTCACACTGGGGGCCAGGGTGTCCGGGAGAGGTGACAGAAGCCGAGGGGAGCGGAGGGACATGCAGCGCTGCAGGCGCTGAAGCCTCCCTCACTCTGTTCCCCGCGGCTGCCTCCGCAATTTCTATTTACAGCCCTGCTGCCTCCCCTCCTGGCCACAGTGCTGCTGCTGTTGCTGGTTTCCAGGGCTGCTCTGTAATTAAGCATCCTTGTCTCCTGCAACTCCTCCACTTCTCAAGCCCAGCGGCAACGGGGGATCATGGTGCACCAGGCTTGATGGCCACTCCAAAGGGCTGCTCCCTGGCAATGGCTGGAAGACTGCTAGGGATAGGGATGGTTCCCAGCCCCTGCTCCCTCTGCCTGAGTCCTTTGGACACTGGTGGGGCCCCTGATCTTCTGCTTTACTGTTGGAGGAAGGAGCAGACTTCGCAGACCAGACCTGACCTCAGACTCTGGGGTTTCTGCCCACTGGAAGGACCCTTCCTGCTGATGGGCCAGGCCACTCCACATGGCACCCTGTGCTCTGTTCAGGATCTCTTAGGGTTGATGGTGGCCCCATCAGAGAGCAGACACATTCCTGCAGTGGCTGTCCCGGGGTACAGATGCACAGGAGGCTGAACAGCACTTCTGCCCCTGTGCTGAGTGCGGGAGGGCAGAGACTTTCACCCCTGTTGCTTGAGGTGGAAGATCCTCTCCAGCCAGCAGCTTTGGGGATGGGCAAGCTGGAGAGACTTGACAGGTGGCGATAGGTTCTCAGTGTGCTGAAATTACACTCATGTACTCATTGGTACAGTGAGATGTTTTGCACAAACCTCATCTGCTTCCAGCCAGAGCTTCAGCCCTTCCTGCTGACTTCTCTCTGTCATCAGATGCTTTTCCTCTGGTGCCCTCTCTGCACAGGCTGGGCCTGCAGGCACTCAGCCAAACATACCCTTTTTCACCAGGACTCACTCTCTGACTCACAAGAAAAGCTCCACAAGCTGCCCCTTATTCTTCTGGCTTCCTGAAACACTGACTCCCTGGTCTAGTCCCCTCCCATCACCACTCCCCACTACATCGCTCCTAACCACCTGTCCGTGTTGACTTCCCACCCTTCCGGTCTGGTCCTGACCCTGACTCCTTTTCCAGCACCTCCATTCCTTTCCAATCTGCAGCCTTGCCTCCTTCCCCACCATCTCCCCCACATCCTGTTCTCCAGAAGGGAGCTAGCACTGGGAGTTGCATTCTGAATGAGGACAGCAGAGATGGGAGGAATGAATGCAATCATTTAAATCAAAGAAGAACATATAAAACCTGTACAATGACTTCAAGGCACATGAAAATTACCCTGATGTGTGGTCAAAAAACAAGCATGAGGTGTTGCTGACCCACTGTGATTTCCCAGGAAAGAGAGTAGTTCAGAAAAGCATTTTGAAAACATCTCCAAAATCTGGGATTCCCTCCAACTGAATGCCTTCTATAACCTGCTATAAATTATCCCATTATGGGAAAAAAATTAGCTGGGAGAGTCTGTATTGCAGGGATGTGGCAGCAACCGACAACACCTGCTTACCTCCCCTGCTCAAGGACTTTCTCCAGAGATGTGGCTGGAAGTTAGGACTCCATGTGCTCTGGCTCTGCCCTCCTTCCCAGGCCTGTGCTGCTGGATATCATTCCTTTGTGCTCCTCTGCAGCGCACCTTGTGAGAGAGCCATCCCAACACTGTGGGCACAAAGGGAGTGGTGGGAAACCACCTGTGGAGCTGTGGGCATCCCTGTGCTCCTTGAGGAGGGGGTGGAGCGGGCATGGCAGCGTGGACAAGCTGTGCTAACTCAAGTGTGAGCCTTTGTGCAGGGGGAATGGAGAGCTTCAATCACAGGTGGCTCTGTGCTCTACTAAAGGGACCTGGCCGTGTGAACGGCCATTTAATTAGGAGAAATGCACAACTTGAAACTGCCATAAAGAGTCGCCCTGAAACAAGCAACCTCTCATTTGAGCATCATGTAAAAGAGTTGAGTAGTTCCCTTGGTTCGTTCCTGCTTTGATCCTTAGAGGCAGAATTGAATCTTTATTGAGGGCTGCTGTGTCTCCGAGTGCACATTGCACTCAGTGAATAATAGGCCATTCAGTGACGCATTCCACATTGATCCAAAGCCCGGCTTTCTCTGGGAGTGACCAGAATGCAAGCAAAACCATCTTCAGCCTCAGATCAATCCTCACAAGGGATCTGGCAGGGAAGCAAATGCCAGTGTCTGCTCCAGGGCCCTGTCCTGCCTCTCTGTGGCTCCTAGTTAGCGCTCCAGTGGCAGGAGAGCAGATGCTCTAGGGCAGCCAGTCTAGTTTGAAGCTCAGACTTTGTCGACAGCTGGACATACCACAAGGGTTCACAAACAAGCAAGCAAACAAGCCTGGGGTGACTTGTTTTCTGTCAGAGGAGCATGGTGTGATGCCTACAGCATGCATTGGTCAAATGCATGAGTTTGAGTTACAGCCTGGCCTGGCTAGGGAACCAGTTGGTTCCCTCGTTAGTTTGCCTATGAAAGGATGCACCAGAATCACAGGCATCGTGATTCTCTCAGGTACTCTCTAAGCCGTGGTAAAGTGACACAGACTGCAGAAGCTTTCTGACCTCTTCCCAAACCAAGGGCCAGTCAGTGGTGGGTGTCCTCTGCTAGTGTCAGGGGAGTCAATCTAGACAGGTTAGGTTTTGCCTGAACGAGTTCATTAACCAAAACATGCATGCAGTGATTAAATACACCTACAGTGAAGGTTTGTGCCAGTCTTATTATGTTAATTCAGACACGTTTGGCAATACCAGGATGAATTATCTAAGCCTGAAATGGTTTCTTTCCCATGCCTTTTTCTGCTTTGCCAATTCTTTTCTTATGTCACATATTACACAAATCACACAAACATCACACGAATGAGATCTGACGCTCTGTGTACCCTGCGTTGGCTGGATACACTGCAGGAACCTTAAGAGGTTCCCTTAGAATGAGATTTCTCTTATGCCAAGCATCAGGGACTCCATGACAAAACTGAAGACCAAAAATACTGTCCAGGATAAATGTGGGTTTCTTGTGTCTACTCACATTGGCCAGCTTACTTGTAGCTCCCTATGCAGTGCAGTAATTCTAAGTGCAGGATATGGGGAAGAGAGAGATTTTCCCCTTGTACCTGTAAGTTAGAGGAGGGCTGGGACTAAAGGGTGACTAAGCATAACACTGCCTCTTCCAGGGTTTTGGTGACAGTTCCTTGTTGATACTCAAGCAGCCCTGCAGAGAGAAACAAACTGCCTAACTAAAATATAAGGAGCTGAGGCTGTCAAGCAAAGACCTAAAGAGAGGTATAAGGGAGCAGGAATATGAAGGAAGACAGGAAAGGGAGCAGGAATATGAAGGAAGACAGGAAAAGGCAGGGTGAGGAGAGAGTGGGCAAAACCAGAAACTGTGGCTAGGATTAAATGATGGGGCTGGAAGGAGAAGTAGGAACAAAGGCAGGGATCAGAATAGAAATTTAGAGCTAGGGGGCATCAAAAGCGCTGGGTAAATGAAGACGAGATGGTGGAGCAGGGCTCTGGGACCATGGTGCTGCCAACAGTGAAGCCCCAGTTCAGCCCGAGAACTTACCCAGCTCTCCTGATCCTCCCAGCTGTTTCAGGAGCAGCAGTTGAATCCTCCCCTGCCTGCCTGCCTCCCGGGGAGGGAAGGGGAAGGGGAAGGGGAAGGCAACCCCTTGCTCAAGGGTCAGCCCTCAGAGCTCAGTCTCCCTGCTGCAGTGCTGACCCAACCCACCTGAGAGGGATGCAGGACTGTCACAAAATGTAAGTCAGAGGCTGAAAGTCTCTTTTGAAGATTTAAAGGTCTCAGCCCTCTGATGTTTGCCTCCAAAGGCTGAGACTTAAGGGAGTAATCCACATTCCCACTTGAGGGATGCTGTTCCCTCTTTCTCCTTCCTTATCTACGTTAGTTGTCCGGCCGTCATTTTCCAGGAGCTGAGATGGAGTCCACTTCATGTGACCTACAGAGGTACCAAGAACTGAGCCATTGGGATCGCGCTCTGAACACGCACAGCGCTGAGACCATCAAAAATGAGGCTGTCAGAGTCTCTCCCTGTGCTCCCAGAGCCAGTCTTTTGGCCTCTAGCCTTTACCAAAAGGGCAAGGACGGTACCACCTGGAGCAGGTACTGGAGCAGTGCCTGGTGAGGGAGGAATCCCTCAGATCTGGGAATCTATGCACTGGAAAGCCCGGAAAGAATGATGCATGAAGAAAGTGCTCCGCAAAGTTGAAGCCAAGGATGCAAATGTGAAGGAAGGAGTGAGTAGTGGTATGAAACAGCGAGCACCATCCTCTGCACCAGAAGGGCCTGCTGGAAAAGAAGTGCATGATAACTCAACTCCAAGCATCTATCAGGTTGGTGGATGAAGGAAGAAGCTGGTGTTTCACAACTTCTGAGCTCACTTTGCGTCCTGGGTGGTTGCTGCCATTTGTTTTCTTCTTTGGTGATAATTGTACGTCGTTTCTCTGCATGGTTCACTGCCCAAATGATTTCACATACCCGCCCGAGCTGTGCTTTATTGTACTTTGTTTAAATATGCGAAATTGTATGCAACTCCATGTGACGTCTTATGCAAATTGCTTCTTGTGTTACTGTGCATATTTGAAATTAATTTGAGTATGATCACAGCCCTGACTCTGAAGCCATTGTTTAGACTGAGCACTCACCCAGCTCCCCTGATCTTTCCAGTTATCTCAGGAGCAGCAGCCTGAGCCTCCCCCGCCTGCCTCAGCCTTGATCCAGAAGCAACGTGCACTGGAGGTGACACAGCTTAGATGAAGGTCATGTTCCAGGCCTCTGCTGAGTTTGCCAGTTAGTGTAGCCAAAAACTGAGTATTTAATGGGGGAGCTGGAGCACCAAACTCATGTCCCAGAAGGGTCTGCAGGCATGCACTCCTGGGGAGCAAATTTTAATCCCTGAAGTGCCAGGCTAGACTCTGGACAGGGACATGCCATCCAGTGGTTTAACATCTCACCAAGCTATCCAAAGGTGTCTAGGCTTAGAAGAAAGCACTGGTGTTACAACGTCTGGAATTAAAGATGCTTTCTGGAGAAGCTTGTTAACAATCTACCCTCTCTGTCGTGGATCTGCAAATATAAGGCAAATGCTCTACACACAGGTATTCCATGTTTTTAAAAAGATCAGATTCCATTAAAAACATCTACTAAACACAGCGGCCATAACACAGGCAGCAGTATATTGTCTATGCTAATCTCTGAACACATTCAAGCCATTTCAGCAACATTCTTCATGCTAATTCTCCCTTTTCTCCTCTTCTTGGTTATGAGTCAGCAGCTAGGCTTGAAACCCCTAACCTTCATCACTGAGGAACGATGCAGACGGCATGCAGACGTCACTCTGGCGAGGCCTTAATCATCTGTTAAAGAACAGAAAAGAGACAGACAACCACTGAGTTTGCTGTAACTCCCATTTTATCCCCGGCTCATATAATCCACTGTAATCCGGCAGTGAAGAGCTTCATGCGAGGATTTCTGCGCTGGGCAGCTGAGTGCAGGTGGGTGCCAGGAGGCAGGGGCGGCTGGAGCTGTGGGCCACATCCCAGGGCTGCTGGTGTCCAGGGCTGGCAGCAGAGGGGAGCGAGGCAGGCAGTGCTCCCAGGCAGGTGCAGCTGGTTCACTGTAGCACCCAGCCTGCGGCTGCCCTGGCAGAGCTGCTGTCATCCTTCCCCTTGACAGATGCTCCTGGGGCATCGTCTTCTCTCGCCCCCTTTTGCCATCCTGTGCCGAGGTGGTCTCATTCAACCGACTGCACACTCTGGGAATGGGGTGATGGATGGACCCTGGCCACTAACCAGTACCCTGGCTGGGCACTAAGCCAGTGGGGGAGCTGGCCTCAAAGACCCTGAATGCCCAGCTCACTCTTGCCTGGGCTGCAGTGTGGACGAGCCCTCTTCTGCTCATCAGAAATCCCCTCAGATCTGCAAGACACCCAGCTATCACCTGAAGCAATTGGTCTTGGGCCTGCCTGTCACATACTGTCCCCTCCAATTTCCGTGCTTAGCTCTCTGCAGGCTGGAGGCAGGAGGACGCACATCCTGCACTCCCTGGGTAATTACAGCCCTGCAGCACTCTGCAGTGTCCCCAGGACACCATCCCACAGCCCCATACAGCCCCACTTCCAGGCGAGCCCCAGGCACCCAGCTTGGCTTGAGCTGCTTTGCGGGCAAAGTTGTTATGAAAATGTCCTGCAATTGCATAAGAAGAGAGAGAGGACTGGCAGAGATCTCCTGGCCTGCGGCAGGCAGCCCCATTGCATCCTCTTGCTCAGAGACTTCCAGTCCCACAAGTTGTCTCCTGGCCTCACTGCTGCTGTTGAAAGGCTGTTCCAGATACTTGCACTGGCAGGTGGGAAGTTCCTTCTAAATTCTATCCTCAGTGTACCCATGGCCCAGCCTGTGATAACTCATTCCTGTGCCAGCATTGTCCTCAGGCTTAAATTCAATGTCAAAACCCTTTGTTAACACAGAGTTAATGTTGCTTGGTGATAGCTCATTCATTCCCAGAACATTATGTTCATCAAAACGCAAACTTGTGGAAAAACAGGGCATTTAGAGCTAAAGTACATGCCCAGGCAACCTTACTTGTGCACCTTCTGAGCTGGCAGCTGCCAGAGGGAACTGTCAGCTCTCTGTCTGCATTCACTGCGTCAAGTATAAAGTGTTCTGTGATGATCAGTGGGAGCGCTACCTGGGACCGGAGGGGGTGAGCAAGGAGGGGAGAGCCAGCCCCTTGGGGGCAGGTGAGGGGGGGTTCTGGCTGCCAGCTCTGGGACGAAAGGCAAAGTGTTTCTGCCCATGGGATCCCCAGGTTCTTTCAGTGCACCACTTTCAAGGACAGAAGGAGATTACATGTGATTAGGACGTCCTGGGGTAAAGATTTCACCAGGCACTCCACTCTGCAACAACACCGAAGGCAACAACTTTCTGGCAAGTGTCAGCTCATAAAAATGCAGTCGTGTGGCATCAGTGCTTTGGGAAGAGCACGCCAGTGCTCACCGAGAGAGCAGGTCCTGACCCACTGCACTGCAGAGTCACTGGGGTGGGGGAAAGCCATCTCCAGCAGCAAATTTAGCTAGCCCAGCAGGTTTGGCACAACCACAGCTGGGGAGGACTCCTGCGATTTTTGGCAGCATCAGGATGCTTGCTCTTTTGTGCAGTTGCAGTCATGCTGTTTCTACCACAGAGGCTGCTGTGTCTAAGGTGAAAGATGCTAGAAGGCTGCCATGAGCTTCAGCCCCATCCCAGGCTCCATATTAAGGGAATTCAGACCAGGACTGCCAGCATGTCTAGAGAGATGTACAGTGCACAAGAGCCAGGGCTGAAAATTTTGGCAATTTTAATACATGGTGATTGCAGAAGCTTCAAGCGCAGGAGGAAAGAATGGCCAGAGGTACTCTCTCTGTACACCACTGCCCTGTTACCCTTGCTGCTGCCATTTCCAACTCACCTTTCTCACTGCATTAAAACATTAGTGCTTTAGAAACTGCTGATGTTTAAAACAAATTTTCTTACAGTGTTTGTGTCTTGGTTTGAACGACAGGTGTCTGTTAAGGAAGGCAGGAACCTCCCTTGGAATGGAGAATGTAAACCCCCTCCCTCCAAATTACTATAATTTTGAAATTAAGGGGGGTCTCAGGCAAAGATATGGGGATAGGAATAACAGTTCTTTGTTAGGAGAATTAAAATAAAAACGCAGTAATACAAACAACAAACCCCCCTGGCAGAGTCAGAATACAACCTGACTCCCTGTGGGTCAGGGTGTTGGTAGCAGTCCCATTAAATGGTGGCTGCAGTCCTCCT
>WAAG01071850.1:187845-198628 GCA_013390105.1 Tichodroma muraria
CTGGCCCATTCACAGAGGATTACCCCACCCCCCCCCCCGGTTTTCAACAGATGGTGATAAAATACACACTGCTGGTTACAGCTTGCACTGAAACCCAAGACAGTTTGCTGCTGGGTACCTATTTTCTAAAGAGTGACTTTTAGGAAGTTCAATATGAAGGACAGCCACAAATCCTGCCCTAGACAGGCTCAGCATCCTTCTGTCCAGCCAGGCTTTGTGCTGGGCTCCTGACCTCCAGAAGTTTTGGGGGAACAAGTAGCATTTCTCAAATTTATTCTCTACTTTCTGTAGTTTTTTTGCATGTGTAGCGTGTGCAGTACCTGTCCTCTTGCTGACCCAAAAGGGCAGCTGACCATACTTGCCATAGCAAGGATGCGCAGAGGATGGCAGCTGATCTGGGGGAAGCGAAGGGCTGTCAGCTGGCAGGCCTGGAGGGCTCCACTCCAGAGAAAGGAGACAGGGAATGAGCAAAGAGTGATTTCTCAGGTGGCAGCTGCTCCTCAGACAGAGCCAAGGCTTCTGCGACAGATGCTCACTCTGCCTGCAAGGCTGGAGGAAACGAAGCCCCAGGTGACCGTGGTGCTGAGAGAGTTCCTGGAAAACACGAGCATATCCTTGCTAAAATGAGGCCCAGCAATGATGCAAAAGGTTTTCTAGGAACTCTTGAGTATCTAGGTGAGACTGAGAACTGCCCTGAGGAAGTGCATAAGTGTCCTTATGTCAGCCTGTCTGGGAGGAGGGGCTCAGCCAGCTGAGTGGGAAGGAAGCACTTGAACCTGTAGAACGCTACTTGCTGCATTTCTGGACTCACCTGCCCTGATCCAAGGACTTGCTGCTTCCAATGAGGCACTGGGCAGGAAACACGTGCCCTTGGGTCCCACATTCCTCCAGGCAGAACACCTGGCCACAGCTGGATTCCCTAAAGCCCTGTCTAGAGAAGCTTCCCATGTGAAGAATCAATAAATAATCCAGGAGCTTTTGGGTCAAGTAAGAGGGCCCAGGAAAAAGTTTGTAACTCTTGTGCACTCAGCTTGAAGAGTGGAAAACTACCCAGAGAACAGACAGCACCGTGGAGCGTGAGGAACACAAGGATGGAGAGTGCAAAATGAGAAAAGGACGGTGCTCTGTCAAACAGGCAGAACATGCTTATGGATATAGGCAGTTGGATCTGCTTGCCTCTGAAGCAGAAGAAATACATCAAGTCCTGATGGGATGCACCCACAAGTGCTGAGTGAGCCAGCAGAAGTCACTGAGAGGCCATTCTCGATAACTCTTGATTGGTCATAGCACCTGGGAGAAGCACCTGAAGAGCTGGGGAAAGCAAACATCTCTCCTGTCTTCAAGAAGGGCAGGAAAGAAGATCCAGGGTCAGTCAGCTTCACCTTGATCCCTGAGAAGATGATGGAAAAAGTAATTCTGGAAATCATTTCCAGACACATGGGTGACAAGAAAATCATCAGGAATAGTCAGCATGGATTCACCCAGGGGAAGTCATACTTGACCAGCTTGATAACCTTCTATGATAAAATGCCTCACCTTCAACAGGGCCTTTGACACCGTCTCCCACAAAATCCTCACAGACAAGTTGCTGGTGTACAGGCTGGATGAGCTCACAGTGAGGTGGCTGGAATCTGGCTGCATGGCTGGGCACAGAGGGTGGGGAGCAGTGGCACAAAGCCACTGCAGGAGGCCAGTACCCAGCACTGACTCCTGGCTGATAGAGGCCCTCTGGGTGATTCCTCAGCAGGGGCAGGTTGGACCAGACGACCTCCAGAGCTCCCTTCCAACCTCAGCTGCTCTGTGACTCTGTGAAACCACTTACTGGGAATGGTGTCTGATGAGTGCTACCCCAACCCGTGCCTGGGCTTTGTCTCAGGCAGCAATAGCTGAATTGGGCTAAAACCACAGCAGCTGTGTGACAGAAAGGGTGACTGCAGATCACCAGTCTGCCTTGTGTCCCAGGGCTGAGTACTCTGGTTGTGCCAGTCATGGCCTCAGGAGATGGCAGGCTTAGTCTCTAACAAGGACAGGATGACTTCCCCATCCCAGGAGGAGGACGAATGAAGGAGGGGTGAAGCTGGTATGGGAGAAAAGGACATGATGGACAGGGAAACAGTCGGCAACTTGCTCTGCTTCTCATCAGGAGCTGTTCCCTCCTGCCATATGGCTATGTGCCTTGCCTGCTGAGGAAAAAAGGAGTGTCCAGGTATGTGATATGGGGGAGAAACAGTGGCGAGCTTGCAAGATGTGCTGTGACTAGCTAACACTACTGCTGCTGAGCTTAGCTCTTTGGGAACTACAGCACAAGGAGGAGGATGAAGTAACCCTGGGAGATAAGCTGTCTGCAGTACAGTGAGAGGAAGCAAGGCAGCTGGTGAGTTCTCCCTGCTGATGTTGTAAACACATCTAAAAAAGTACTTCCCTGAACGTGATGTTTACCTGAAACTTGGGAGCCTTGTCCAGAGGGATCTGCTCCAGATGCTGTGAAAACTCTGGGATACAATAAAGGCGCAAGCGCTGCTGAAATCTGAAAAGCCACCCAGAGTGATGCAGCCCAAGCCTGTTAACTCCGAAAACCTCTCAGCACGTTTTAGTCCATAATGAATTCCTGAGGGGTTCACGGTGCACAGACTTGATGCATCTCTGATGTTACACACTCCTAAAACACTTGTAGCAGACCGTCCTTCCACACTTTGCGGTGCTTACCCATGGGGCTCCTGGCAGACTCTCTTACCCCCAGAACCCGAGCAGCAGACTACTTGTCCAGCACTGCATTTTATCCTGGCTGGATTTGCCTCCTTCCCCTTCAGCTGGCCACAGCCCCAAGCCCCTCTTCCCCTGCCTCCTTCTCATCCCTGTCAGGCAGCAGCTGCATGTATGAATTAGATTCCCCTCCAATGTGCACTTCAAACCTGAAAAAACCCTCCAACTTCAGTTCATCAGGAAGATCACATTAAGCCCATCTAATCTCGCTGTCTGACAGGGTAACTGCACTAGCAGACTGGGGGAGTGTAATAGATGTGATACGTCTTGACTCCAAAGCCTTAGACAGACTGAAAGGGACAAACAGTGGGGAAAAAAACCCCACAGTTGGAATTGCCAAAAGAAGCACACAATTGCCAAAAAGTATATACAGCTGGTTTGGGGAGATTGCCCTGTCAGTGTGGAAAGGCACTTTTCAATGGGGCTGTGGAAATCAGTAGATTCATTTTCATCATGGAGAGCTTAAGCTGTGTGGTAGAAAAAGCTTTTTAACTATTGAGCAATAAAATGCTGGACTAGATCGGCCAGGGAGCCTTGTCACTGTAGGCTGTTGAGAACAGGTTCAACAAATATCTGTCAGGAATGAGTTGTGCTTACTTAATCTTGTCATCGGGTCAGAAGGCTGAATTACATGATTGCCTGAGGTCTCGTCCCAATTTCATTTCCCCCAATTAAATTAAATAAACCTCAGAAATCATTGTCAGAAGCAAGCTGCAGCAAGCTATACTTACTGCATCCCCCCACCCTCAGTCAAGTGTTAGATCAGCACTAATCCCATCTAGGTGTAAACCAGGTTCAAGACCTACCACTCTTTCCCCAACATGAAAGCCATCACAATGAAACCCTTTCAGTTCTGCTGCACAGGCATGTGGCACATTTAGTTGAGACTGGCTTTTGTGTATTTCTCTAAAGAACTGAGCCTCTTCTGAGATGCTGGGTTTTAAACTTCCTTTCTGAGAGAGCTTATGGGAGCAGGCATTGTGTGGGAGAAACACCAAGAAGTCACCTGCATAAAGAGCACAAGACTTTGGACTGATCTCTCACCCTTGAAGGAAAAACTCTTTGGGGAATGGAGCAGAAAAATGTAGGCTTGTGGGCCTGTGTTCAGCACATCTTTCCTTATAATGCTGTGCTTGTCGTGCTAACCTGCTCTGCCTGCCAAGGAAGCACAGCAAATTGCAGGGAGAGGTAAATCTGTGCAGCCTTAAAAAGAGCCAAACTCAGAAGAGAAAGGGACTGCCCAACTAAATCATGGCTGGGCTCCTTCCCTTCTATGATGGCTCATTTTGCTGTGCACAGCCCTGTGTATAAAATGGATTTTTAGAGAGTTCATCCATTCCAGCTTTTTGTTAAGCTAAGCAAGGCTCCATGTCCACTCATGGAGAGCAGGGGTAGGCACGGAGACAGACTCTGTTATTCCAGCTCCCCCACACTGCCAGCCCCGAGCCCACTTCTGAATATGAGTGACAAATTGTACATAGCATCCTAAATAAGATTAACGTAATGATCTCTTTAAGGCTGTTGTCTTTGTGATCACGTCACATCGGGGCTTCATAATCATCTCGTGAATGATGAATGCACCCAGATCTGTCTCTTCTTCTGTCTTTTCTAACCAGTGAATCTCTGTGTGTAAAAGACATCCCTGTTAGCAGGAGCAAAGAACAGGACCTCGCACTTCTCTGCTTCAGACTGTGAGTAATTCTCCTAAATGCATTTAATCAGCAAACTTCCTTTTCATGCTGCTTTTTTGCTGAGCTAGAGCCATTACAGCCGGCAGAATTATTCCCAAGGCTGGTGACATTCCTCCATGGTGGCAGTTCCCTTTTGACTCCACACATCATCTGCCTCTCCCTGGTATTTTACCCACCTAAAATTCTCCTACTAATTCCTTTCACTTCAGCTTATCTAGCTGCCTTCCAGCCCTTACTGCATCAAATGCCCTACTGAAATCCAGCTAGATTAGATTTACCAATTTCTTTTTTCACCCAGGTGAGGGAAAGGAGGTAAAGAAAAGGATCAAGTTAAGGGCACACAGTGCTTCTGTTGATAAACCCATTTTGTATTTGATTCCATTTTCCACTTACTGCTGTAGCTTTAATTCTGTTTTCCTTCTGTAATTTGTTCTTAACCTTATACTCTGTTGAGACTAGACTAATGGGTTTGCAGCTGCCTAGAGTACTTTGTTTTCTCTCTTCCTGAAATATAGCTCCTTTTTCCCAGCCCTGACATGCTTACTCTGAAGTTGATGGATATGCTGCAAATCTTTGCTCCCAAAAGTGCTGCTTCCTCAGACGGCTTTGAAAAAAAAAACAAACCCACAAATATCAAGGTAAGGTGGTGAGCTCCAGTCTCGCTTCTACAGAGCTTCTCAAGGTTTGCTTTTGCCTTAATATATCAAGTTACTGTTCTCCACCCTTTCTTCTGTCCTCTTCTCTTACCTTTTTCAGCATCATCCTTCGTACTGAGAAATGACATGAGGCAGCTGTAAAGACCAGAGGTGTTTTAGCATGACTCTGGTGAGCACTGAAGGTGGTGTGAGGAGTGTATCAGCAGAGCACCCACCCCCCTGCTCTCCTGGTGAGCAGAAAGCCACAGTTTAGGCTATCACAGAGGCATGTTTCTCAAAAAGAGGGGGGCTGAAAAGTGGCTGTGTAACTTCTGAAAGGGAACAGATGTTCCCTGAAACTCATCACAGATTCTCTGACTGCAAAGAAACATGCAGGCACCTAAAGCAAGAATTTAAAGCAGTTATTAAAGTCTCTTAGCTTCTGAAGGGGTGAAGGTTTTGTGTAGGGAGGAAACTCTTAGATGCTGCAATATAGCTTTAAATGACATTTCAGTGATTGCTGCTGTTCAGAAAAACACGGGTGTCACAGCTTAAGGAGTCACCCCCAAACCAACCAGATCTTGCTGTTAGGAGATTCATCTGTAGTATAAAATGGGACAAGTAGTGCTACAGAGGGTGGTGAGCCAGCTGGAGAAGAGACATTTGTGCAGAAAGGCTTTACAGATGCTAATGCTGCTGTCAGCACAGATGCATTTCCACGGGGCCAAAAAAGCATACTGCCCTTCTGGCTCCCAGCGTTGTGAAGACACTGAACATTGACTCGTGGCAGATCAGCAGCACAAAAACACTGACCCACGCAAAAAGTCAGGAGTCAGGTGGGAAGGGATTTCTAGAAGTCTCTACTCCAATTCCCTGCTTACAGCAGGGTAACTCCAAAGCTAGACCAGCTTGCTTAGGGCCTTGCTCACGCAACTTCTGAACATCTCCAAGGATGGAGATATCCCAGTCTTTTTAGGCACCTCTTCCCCTACTGAACTGCTCTCAAGGGGCAGAAATTCACATTAATTTATACACGTTTAGAATTTCTTTGTTACAACATTTGTGCCTTGTTTCTTGACCCATGTTTGCTGCCTTCTCAGAGTCTGGCTTCCTCTTTTCTACAGCTTTCCTTTAGGTGGGAGCAGACACCAAATAGACACCCCCTCAGTCTTACCTGTTTAATAAACCCAGCTCCCCATGCCTTCTCCTTGTGCATTGTGTGCTCTTAGCCCTCCACTGTGGGGGCCTTTTGCTGGTCATGCTGCAGTTTGCCAACATCCATCTTGTACTGAGTAGTAATCTACTACTAAACAGTAAACAGTCCTGGGTGTAATCTTCCAGGTGGGGCCTCACACCGCTCAGGTGGATGGGAATAATAATTTCCCTTGATCTGCTGACTACACCTTTGCTAATGCAACCTAGGCTTCAGGGAACTTTCATGGCTTGAAGGGCTCACTGCTGAATCACGTTTAAAATGCTTCTTGATAACATTTGTGGGGATCTAATAAAATACAGGGGTAATTGCCAGAGGGAACTTATCACCCTACTGGAGCAGGCTTTGCCTGTGCATATGTGGTGAGCTTTGGCTGTGCCCACTCAAGACCCTCTCAGGCACTTCTGATGTAACTGTGATTTTTGCCCTGTGCTGAAGGTCCTCAGCCACTCTTGCTGTCCTGACACATCCAGTGAGTGATACTTTTTTCCTCCTTCAAAATTACGCGCTTTGTATCCATGGCACATTGGCCAGAAGTTTCAGTAACTAACTGCCATTACTACACTACAGTGTCCAAATGAACTCAGCCTGGAGCCAAGGCTGATCCAATCACAGGTTGTTACATTCCCGCCCAACAGGGACCCACCTCCAAGTTCGAAGTCCCAGAGAAACCCACTCCTTTCAGTGAAAAAGGATTGGATTGTTGCTGCATATGCTTCAAATTTCAGAGTGTATCCCAGGTGTGTGGTTTCTGCTCCTTGCCCTTAAGAGAGCAGGATGCCACTATAATGAAATGATTCAGGCAACCAAGCATGTGCAGGATAACACACAACTATAACTCTCCATTACCGTGTATTTCTAGAAGCTTAAACAACACTAAGCAGAAAAGTCATCAAGCAGGGGAAAATGCAATCTATTTCCATGCAGCAGGAAAAAACAAAACAGAACAAAAAAAAAAAGGAAACTAAACAACAACAACAAAAAAACCTACCAAGAATGACGTGCTGAAATGCTCTCTGCTGTGCGCTGCCAAGGGATTTAATCAGCCAATTGCCAAAGAGATGTCAGTTCCCTGAAAAGAGTGAGGACAACACGCCTTGCTGAGAAATGTACTCTCAAGATTAAAATGCCAGCTGCAGGATAAACCAAATATTGTCCTACAAGCAGCTAACAATTTGGGTTAGAATGAACAGCCACCATCCTTGAAATGTGTGTCACTACATCACCACACCTTCCAAGTCCATCTGTCCATCTCTGCCTACTGGTCAGTACCCCCAACAAATTCAAGTACCATTTGAGCCAGCTTAATGAATGCATCAGGCCAGGTTTACCAGCCCTAGAAGCCAGCCAAGCAGGATCCTATGACACAAAATACCACCCATATTACTGGGATAGACACCATGAACAGTGCAGTTTACACATAGACAGGAAACAAAAGGTGCTCAAGCACAGAGTGCAGTGGCACCGCAGGAGGATGGTCTGTAATCATAAATGAAGGGCCAGGGGTGGGTGCTTTGTGTTGGAGTAGTGAAGAAAGAGAGAAATGGAGGAATCAGGAGAGCAGATAAAGAAGGAAAGTGCTGAGGTGGGAACGTGACAGTCAGATGTGATTGTGGAGGAGGCAACAAGGAGATGGGAGATGGAACAGGCAGCCAGCATGGAGGTGTGGGTTTGCCACCCTCCCGGGCCAAAGCTGCACAGCAGAAGTTGTTACAAAGGTTTTGAGAGAGCAACTGTCGTGGTAACCGGCTGGCTTTCTCCACACATTTTCTTTTTTGAGCTTGTCAGGAGCTGGTGCCCTCAGCAGGAGGTGGGAACCCGGCTGTGTTATTCACATGATTCTGCTCCCAGGAGGGAGGCCCCACTAACCTCCACCTACCACCTGCTCCAGGGCTCCATTACCTCCTGCAGTCACTTTGCGTTGCTGCCAGCTTATTTCCTTGCTGCACAGTTGTGAACCTCTCTGTCACCCCCTCCCCAGCTCCCAGCCCGGGCTGGCGGTGCCACTGGGTGAACCCCATGGCTGGTGCAGCCTGGCCACCCCTCCTCACGCAGCTCCGAGCAAGTTGGGTAGATGGAGGCTGTACCAAAGCTGGCCTTTCTAAAGAAACGAGCTGGAGACTGGGCTGGGCCTGGGGGTCTCCATTACACGCATCATGTTACTTGCCATGCGTGGGGCCAGCTCTCAGCCAAGCCTGTCTCCGTGCACGAGCACAGCATAAGGAGGGCACCTCTTCACCCCACACTGCTCCTCCTGTCCGCAGCACCAGCGCTTTCACACAGGTTTTTATTCACCACACTCCTCAGCTGAGCCCAGCCGGTCAGTGTTGTGAAATCCTAGAAGCCCTAAACATACACATGCGTGGGACACAGGCATGTCTCACCAGGGAAAACCCGCAGTGGCAACCAGGATGCTCTTCCCTGGTGTGGAAAGGAGCAAGGGCTGCCAGGATAAATAAAGGGAGGCAACAGAGAGCTGGGAAAGAAGGTAAAGAGATCAGCTGTACTCTCCAGAGACACACCCGTGTTTCTCTGACTTTGCCTCCTCCAAAGGAAAGGAGATAAGACAAATCAAGTGTCTCTGGCAGATGTTAGTCACGATGCCTCACGTGCTGCTGAAGGGTGCTCGGCAGTGCGGGGTGGGAGGGGGAACAGAAAACTCCAGGCACCCTAAGAAAAATTAACCACTTTGTTACAATCCTCAAGTGAGTATTTCCCTTGCCAGGTATAGGGCAATTCTGACAAGCATTCCCGGTTATCAAGGCCAGGCCAGCCCTCTTCGAGGAGACTCAGTCCTGTTTCTTCCTAGGCAGCATGCAGGGAGGAAGGAGGCTTATAAAGGACTCTCTGCCAAAGAAGAGAGAAGTCAAAAAGATGTCAGTGCCAGGCTGGAGTTCCTCTTCCAAGGCATAAGATTGAATATATTTGCTGCGTTGCAGAACGAGGAGAGAAATGTCACCTTCAGAGGTGATCTGACAATCACAAAAATAAATTACATAGAGGAGAGAAAAAAAAAACCAAACCACAACAAGATGAGCATTTGTGAATATTCATGAGCAAGTCAAAACCCCCAAATTAACAAGGAAATTAATTTCCAAACTGATTAGGCTGCCAACTCCTTTTATTTAAATAAATCAACAATTGCCTTCATGTGACTCCTGCTGAAGAACGCAGAGCTAATCCTGACTCCTCCCAGGAGGAAGTTTGGTGCCGCCTGCGATGACCAATACCCCAGCACGTCCCGGGGGACCGGCAGGCGCTGTGGCCGGAGCCGCCGGGAGATTTCCATCTGCCCACTGCTCCGGATGTTGCGGTTTCACGATCGCCAATCTAACCGCTGGCTGCTGTGCTGGTGCTCTCCCTGGTCCCACCCTCTTACTCATGCTGGCTCGGAAAAGCTGTTCCAGCATGCCAAGCTGGCAGAAAACTCACGCAACAATTAAAAAGAGAGGTTTCTCTCAAGTCAGAGCACTGAAACAACTCAGCCAAACGCCCGGCGCGCAACACCACAGGTGAGGAAGGTAACCTAACCTAACCTGACCTGGGAGGTGGGCCCAGCGCCAAAGTTAACCCTGCTACGAGGAGCGGAGCGTATCTCACCCTAAAGTGTCTAAAACAGAGCAGAGCAGCAACAGCCAGCGCGGCTTGCTGGTTTTGCGGGGTGTCTTGGCGTGGGGCTGAGCAGCCAGCCCGGCTCCGCGACGTCTCTCTCCTGCAGGAGCAGCCTGGCTGTGCCCGAGGCTGCAGGCAGTGAGCGCCTGCTGCTCCTCCCGCTGCGCGGCAGCGCCAGCGCCAGCGCACGGGAGGCAGCGGGAAACCGCCAGACGAAACTTGGGTGGGCTGAGGCTGTGAAACTGAATTCGCAGTGACTGAGAGCGAGGGTGAGTTGCGGCCTCCCTTGGGGTCGAGCTGAGCACGGTTACAAATACAAAAACCACTGGTGTGTTGGTGAGGTTACACGGAGCCTCCGGCTGCGGGAACGGGCGTTAACCCTGTTCCCCTCCACGCCCGGCCTTGCCCTCCTGTTCCCGACAGGGAAAGAGATGGTCCAGTTTGCCCATTCTGGCACAAAACCAGCTCGCGGGAAGTACTTTTTGTTGGCTAAAGCAGGACAAACACGTTTAACAGCGTGCCAGGAAACGCTGGTTCCAGCGCGGGCTGGAACCATCCCAGCCGCTGGCAGACAAACTTTGGGACAACTCCTCCGCTTCACTGCGCCGGGCCCGGACCGTGCCCAGGCGCTGGCAGGCACAGCGTTCGGGAAAACTCCTATGGACCAGCCCCTATCCCGCGCCGACCCAAAGGCGGCGGCGGCCGAATTACTATTCACGGTGCCTCATGAATATTCATGAGGGTGGCTGCATCTTTCCCCCCCGCGTCACGTGACGTCGCGAGGCCGGAAGCGGCTCTGCCGGCCGGGCTCGGGGACGCCGCGCGCCCCCCCCGGCCCGCCACAGCCACTTCCGCCCCACCGCCAGCCC
>WAAG01071851.1:0-25395 GCA_013390105.1 Tichodroma muraria
ATCTGAATAATCTTAGTTTACTTATAGGTGTGCTAAAGTTCTGAAGATACGACTAGTTAGAAAATTTGAAAGCTGAAAGAGTAGTTCACCATAACACCAATTCCAGTGTACAATTTCAACTATACAAATAAAATTAATCCATTCATACACTGTAGTATATTGCGCATTTGGAAAGAGTTTTCCGGGCTTAACTGAAGATGCATTGTTAAATTATTTGTTGATGTCAGTCACAGTTGTCTCAAACCCACAACCTTTCAGAAAACTACAAAATTACATCATCAACACCTGCCTAGGTGTTATTTAGATTAAGCTTTCTATATCTCATACCAACAAAAACTACCACTTAAATAACCTTAGTCATATTTCTGACATACTTTATAAGCCCTTTTATGTGTTTTTGAACTTGTGAGATAGAGCATTAACAATGGAAGTGTTCATTTTTGAGAGAGTCTGTGAAGCAGAGCTCATCACCTGCAGAAATGCAATCTCCTTTGGAAGTGGTAATCAGCACGACACTTTTAAAGCAGTGTAATGTGTTTTGGCAGCACATAAATGAATTGCAATTGGAAACAATGCTGCTCTGTTTGATCTCTTGCCAAATGATTCAGTGTTGTGGCTTAAAAGTCATACAGGTGCTCTTTTTTTCTTGTTGTTGTTGTGGGAACAAGAGACCCATCATATTATTAGTGGTCTTGAGTTTTCACAGCTTTATATGAAATGTTGTGTGTAGTTAAGAGATTAAAACAGGAGTATACCATTATTAAAGGAAAATTAAATATTTGGGTCAATTGGCTTATAGGATAAAAATTGACTTATCAGACAAAAAAATTATGTGTTTCTAGAGCTTGGTTCAGAATTGAAAGGGAAGAATTACGAACAGCCTTTGTGGCTCAGCTAATTACTGTTGGCAATTTATATACAGTATCAAATGAATGTATATGGTCAAATCTGGTAGGAATGACCAGTCTTTAAAGAGCTAAGAAGAGAAATGTTATGCTCAATTAATTTTATCATGAATAAAAGCAGAGTTCATAAGAGGATAAGATACATAAAATTCCCAGTGCTTCAGCCTTCATAGCACCTGTGTGGCTAGAACAGCTTTTTCTATTAGCAACACTTAACATTCCAAATTTTATTTGGAAAGTCAGCAGGTAAAATGATAGGGGCTTGTGTGTGCATGGTGAGTTTACTTCATCATCAGTATTTAATCTCTACTTTTTTTGACAAATCTGTGAACATTGTTATGTAGTACAGGAACACAAAAAAACCCAACCTAAAACAAACAAAACCTCACCCCTCTCCAGTATTTTTATTGGAGAGGGAAAGAAGAACAGGAGTAGGCAAGGGAAGAAGAGATGGAAAAGGGAAAGGGAAAGGAGNCTACCTTTAAAGAAATAATAATTTTGCTCTTAATCCTTTTCTGGAAATAGAAATGCTTACTATTTATCCCACTGAAGTCAACAGGACTTACCCATTTGTTTCAGTGAGTCTAGGATCTCACTCTTCATTCTAAACAGCATTTGTATATTCAAACTACAGAATGATCCACCCCTTATGCTTGATTATTATAATTTTATAACATACAATATAATTATATATCCCCAAAATGCCTATCACTACAGCTGACATATGACATATCTCCCACTTGCAGCTTTGGAAGGTAGATGAGTGAAATAAATGTCTCCAGCCTGAAAAGAGTATTTCAGAATCTGAAACAGATAGAAAGCCTGCTGAACTGTTGTTTTGTGTCCATTCACTCTGTCTGTGGTACAATTTATGTAGTTTGGGATTTCAGATTCAAATCCACATGATGAAAGAAGTTTTGGGGTTTTTCAATATTTATCAGAAGATATTGAAAAAATGAACGCAGGAAGGCGTCAGTCTGTTTTGTGTCTCTTACTGGAAGACTAAGAATCAGCCAAGTTTATTTAGCTTAATTGTTACAATAAGGTCAAGGAGAAATTTGGTCAGTGTGTGTTACCATTCTCTCTAAAAGGCTCTTGGTGTGGAATGTGGCAGCATAGATCAGAACAGTGAATGGTGGTTAAAAAAAGTCATTTTATTGAGAAAGAAACAATACATTTTAACATCATGACCAAATGAGTACTGAATTCCTCATCTTCCACATTTCAAATGGTTAAATGTGAAGTGCAGTTCATTCTGTGATGCAGGTTATTAAGAGCAGGTTTAAGAAGAAAAAATTAAGAAAATTAATTAAGAAAATTATTTTTTTCTTAATTTAGAAAATTAAGAAAAAATTAAATGGCTGTTTTATTTTTGTGAGGGTTTATTTATGTGGGCCTCTTCTCCCAGGCAACTAATGGCAGGACAAGGCGACAACAGCCTCAAGCTGCTGAGGTTCAGTTGGACATCAGGAGGAATTTCTTCATGGAAAGGATTGTTAAGCATTGGAACAGGAAGCCCAGGGAGATGCTGGAGTCACCACACCTGGAAGTATTCCAGAAATGACTGGACATGATCTATGTCTAAGTGCCATGGTCTAGCTCACAATGTGGTAATGGCTCAGAGGTTGGACTGGACAGTATTGGAAGTCTTTTCTAACAGAAACGATTCTGTGATCCTATGTTACATAACTTAGAGGGTTTCACAGTCTTTGGGATTAAATAGTAGCCAGTGTTTCTGGGCTCTGGTTAAGTTTTAGTGACCTAGACCATGCCAGGATGTTCCATGGGTGGTGCTTTCCTGGAGGATGCCATGCAGAAGTACTGTGGAAGACACAGGGGTATTCCCTGAGCGCCTGCTCCTAAACCTTTACATCAGTCTGAGTCTGCTGGTGGTGACAGCTGAACCTACCTGAACTGGTTGGCCCCGCTCATATATCTTCAGCTAACACCTCTGGTCTCCCCTGTCTTTTCCATGGTTCACCTTGCTGGAGAGCACGGAAGGGTACAGCCCCCAGCGAGCTGCTGGCTCAGCTGCTCCTGCAAACGCTCTCAAATCAATGAGCGAAGGAGATGTGCAAGTCAATGCTTAGCTCACATCATTCATTTTCACTGAACAGGTTAGGGGGCAACTGGACAGGAACCTGACTTCTGGCTGGGAAGCACTAGACTCATGGATAAATCTTCAGCTGAGACAGCTTCAGCTGAAAGATTTGTGTTGTAAGCACCTACTGTAAGCAGGATGAAAATCACTGTGTAAGTCAAGCTGACTTAATGCTATTTCTCCTAAAACAAATTAGTGCACCTTTTACTCTTCTTCCTATAACTTGCAGTGACCTCTTGTAGACATTTTGTACATTATGAAGTTTGTAAGATACAGTACTACAAATAATATACATACAGTGCTGTGAATAATAAGACACCTCTGCGAGTGTATAGTAATGCCTATACCCATATCTATGAAAAAATATGTTCAGGAATCAGCCAAGTGGGGAACGTGCATGTCTCATGCTTCTGAAAGCAATAGTTCCCAAGGAAATTATCCCTTGGGTAGTAGTATCCCAAGGGATAGAAAAAAAAAAAAATCTATTACCACAGTCAGGTAGCACAAAAACTGCACCTTTTTTCAGCTGTACTTTGATATCGACTTTCCCAATGTACATGGTGGAATGAAACTGATGAATCATCTATATGAATGTGAATGTAAATAGAAGTAAAAATGAATTTACATTGTATTTAATTTAATGCATATATATGTGTGTGTGTGTGTGTGTGTATAAACATATAACACTATCATTTGCATGCTAATTTTTGCAATCTACCTCTTTCATCTTTTAGATGGGCAAATTATGTGATTCCTCTCCTTGGCATTCTTTTCAAAGCTTGTCTTTTAGTATACTGGAAAAGAGAATTTCACGTGACAGAAGAAATTGTCTTTAAGATATTTGTTTCGCTTAAACTTACAGCCAGATCAGTATTTCTGAATTTTAAGGAAATTCTAAGAAGTTTCTTATTCTGAACTCATAAGATAAAATTTGCAACTAAAAATGCAAAACAGGTTTCAAAATATATATTTTTAAGGAATAGCTTTTAGGAAAGTTTATACTTCCAGAAATCAGTATTTAGGGTACCACTTGAGCATCAGCTGTCCCAGATTTAAGTAGCATAAATATTAGCAAAATCTACTGCTAGCCACGTGTGTGTTATTGCTTGAGTGAGACAAGGAAACACAGCCAGGCAGAGATCTCAGCTTTTGAACACTACATCTGTTTACCAGTGAGTGAACCCAATTGATCTCACATAGCTTTGTTTAACAAAACTTTAGCCATCTGCCTCCAGAATGCATTGTCCCTGGTGCGCTTCAATACAAACTGTGAATTTTCTCTTGCTGACTCAGTCGCTGCGCTTTTCTGAAGAATTTACAATGAAGTGCATCCATCCCCTGCCACACAGCTGTAGCTGCTGGGAGGCACAGCAGGAGTGGGGACACTTCTGAATGTGCCATCATTAGTGCCCAGGTGCTGTTCGAGGCACTGGTGCTTGCTGCCAGCACAGGCTGGAGTCGCTGCCTGCCACAGGAGCAAGTTGGAATCTTGCACCTATGATATTACGAGGGCAGCCACTGGGTTCCCAAGTAATTTTGTACGGGACGCCAATATCTCCACAGACATGTTGCTATTAATCACCTGACTGAATGTACTTTAAGGCAATGTGCCTTCCAAAGAAGGAATTTTACATGCTCACATTTTACACCCTCTTTTTTCATGTGCCTCATTATTATACTATTTTCTAATAAAAAGAACAGTGCTTCTACTAAGCATATTGGAAGGAGGGGGAAAATTTATTTGGAGATCCTCCAAAAAGTGTGGTCCAAAGTTTGGATGAGTCCCTCATCTTTACTGGAACTCACAGAAATGTGAGGAACAAAACAGTTTACTGATTATACCGAGAGGTGCTGTGGGCTCTCTTGAAGGACAAAAAGCCTTCCAGAGAGGTCTAGATAGATTGGAGCGAGGGGCAATGCTTAATGGGATGAAATTCAACAAACCCAAATTCTGAATTCCTCACACATGGTGGGGTAACATCAGATGAAAAATATAAATTGGGAGTGGGGTGGCTGGAAAGCAGCTCTGCAGAAAATCTGGCAGTGCTGGTCAAAACCCCACATCCTGGAGTGCATCAAACACAGTATAACCAGCCAGTCAAGACAGGTGATTATCCCACTGTATTCACTATTGCTGTGGCCTCACCTGGGTGCTGTGTGCAGTTCTGAGCCCACAATTTAAGCAGGATGTGAAAGTCCTGGAATGCGTCCAGAGTATGACAACACAGCCATGAAAGGGCAGGAAGGAATGTCCTGTGAGGAGTTGCTGAGGACTTTGAGTTTGTCAGGTTGAGATAAAAGGAGCCCTAGGGGTGACCTTGTTGCTCTCTACAGGTTTCTAAAGAGGGAGAGTGGGGTGGGAGGCACTGATCTCTTCTCCCTGGGATCCGGAGTTAAGATGTGTGGGAGTGATTTGAAGCTGTAGGAGGTTCAGACTGGACATTAGGAAGCATTTCTTTACCAAGAGGTTGGACCCTGGAGAGGTGGCCAATGCTCCCAGGCTATCAGTCCTAAAGAGACATTGGGGCAGTGCCCTTAACAATATGGTTTAACTTTTGCTCAGCCTTGACTTGGTCAAGCAGCTGGCCTAGAGGATTGCCAGAGGTCTTTTCTAAATGAAATATTCTGTTTTATTCCCACAGGAAGTCACATAACTGTAGATAGATCTACTGGATTGCTGTATTACTTCTATTTGTGTGATAATACATGTATTTCAAATAAAACAGAAATTGGCATTAAGACATTAGAATTTAAAAATCAAAAGCTTGCTGTCATTTCAGTTATGGTAGAACAATTGAAGCTGGCTGAAATAAAGATTAAATGAGAATGCCTACGTAAAAAAAACCTGCTTATTTTAGGATGGAATGTAAAAATACACAAACGACTTTAGATAACATATATGGAAGAAGCAGTTTCTTGAAAGTATTAGACTATGTTTCCTAAGATGGACTGACTAACTGCCCATATTTTCTTCCGTAACATTGAATTAACTTAATTGTCTACTATGAATTAACATTAGTTTTTGTTCCCTGTTACTTATTAGTCCCAGAGACCAGCTCCTGGACTATACAGGCTATGTTCGGTATGAATAAAAGAGGTTTTTATATTATTACAGCATCAGAAATTATTTCCTGTTTGCGGGCAAAGGACCTATCTTGAAAATGCTCATGAAAGAATTCTTCCTTTTTCCAGTTACTTTTTCTTAAAAATTATAGCTGCTCTGGGTGCAAGCCAGGCCAGATTCAGAATATTGCCTAAAATAGTCAGAAGTAACAGCCAACAGAGTCATTATAGTGAGGTCTACCCCACAACTTTTAAGAGTGGAGTTTACTCTTGCATGGATGTTAGAAAAACACATGAATACACTCAGAGTCCAGAGAAATATTCTGCTCCTAAAGGGCAGCACACCAATAATATGATTATATTAACTGAATGATAGCATGGAATGAAAATAGTAAATTCCAGGACACGATTGTACAGCATTCTCTCGTTTCCTACACCATGTCTGCGTTGTGTTGGTTTCCCTTTAACAACTGTACAACATGTAGTTATTAAGCAAAAATTCAAATTCTTATTGTTGTTTATATACACTAAATGCTAAAAGGATTGAAGTGATTTCTTGTCTTCCAGAGAATTATCTTCTTCTTTTCACAAGGAAGATAATCTAAAGTACATCAAATAGGGTATTTTACATGTTTATTTCATGAAATCTCAAATTACAGTATATGCAATAAAAGTTAGGGAGGTCAGGCAAAAGCAAAACATAAGTGTGATCCAGTAGCTATATTTCTTGAGTATTGATATTTATTTTTCAATTATAAGACACATACACACTGAAATTTCAACACTAAAAGATAAACATGTGATCTTCACTGTAGATATTTTAGTGTAATAGTTTAGTTTCATAGAGAAGACAATTCTGAAATAAATAAAATCTATAAATTCTAGCATAAATATAAAAACACTGTGAAAAGTACATATAGGTAGATTCTAGTTACTCAAGAATGAAGAAAGAGCAACACACGTAAAACTGCCAATTTAGGGAAAATTAGGATCATGCTGCTATCATTCTTTCTGGATAGAGAATGTTTTTTTCTGCTATCTACTGATCTCCCTCTAGTGGAATCCTATAACTCTGCATGAGATGAAACTTGAATTTTGTCTCCACACTTTTTCATGCAACAGAGCAGTAACACATGATGCATGTGCTACAAACATCTGTTTTCAGTAATCAAGACAAAATTCTGTCAGTTCCTTTAGGGAAAAGTAGTGTATGTAGTAAACACAGGGACTGGAATTATAAAGCCTTGAAGCAGGCCCATTAGAGAACAGCTAGGAATGTAATTTGCTTGCTAAAGCTGTTCCTTATGGGTTGTAATTTTATTTTTTTTAATTATTTGTATTAATATATGGGCTAGGTTGATCGTGGTTATGACAACAGTGCAGAAGGCAAAGGGGAAAACAGACAAACAGGTGTTTACAGAGAGTTCTTTATCCCTCATCCTTACAGGGCCAGCAGACTCTCAAGGGGACAGGAAGTACAGTATGGCCTCACCTCCCCTAATCTCCACGCCAGCCTGCACTCTGTGTTTGGTATGCAGGAGGAGTACATTGCACCCCATAAATCAATGTCATGCCAAATATGCTCTTTCCTTTACACCCCTGTTTTGTGCCCTCAGAGAAGTGCACGACCCTTCGGTGGAATGTCCCCCAGCCCCTGCTGCAGGGTGCTGGGACTCAGCTGCCCCAGGCTTTCCTTGGGTGCCGGGGAATGGTGTGGTGAGCTGCTCTGAAAGCATCCACTGGTGATTCACACATGTAAATAACAAAACTGCTTCTACACATACGACATGTGGCAGCTTGAGACACAGAGAAGCAAATCTGCATTACAGATACTGTAGATACATATATAAAAGCTGTTAATAAATACACACGTGCATTCATTCACTCGTGTATACCCTCAAATGTGAATTGCCAATCATTCTAAAGAAGACAAAGTGGTTGTAAGATAACAGAAGGTTGTTCTTCTGATATCAGCAGCATTAATCATATATTTCACAGTGAAGTTACCATTAAAACATAACTTTGATTAATGATAGTGTCAGTGTATTTAATCAAGTGCAAGCAACACAGCACTGTGAGTATGTCTCCCCCTGACCTCATCCAACTGAGGAGGAATGTGAGTGAAATCTGGGCCATTCCACTGGTGCAGACCTGGCATAAAAGGAGACTCCAGGGCCCATCTTTGCTGAAATGACTTCTCAAAACTCAAGACAGAGGAAAAAGAGAAGCAAGTCTTAAGTTTAAACCCACATCAAACATTTCAGTGATTAATTATAGGCAAGGAAATCTTATCACTGATCACTGTGGATCTCAAATAAAAGCAGTGTCTTCTTGTTCTAAACTTTGCACTTCCATATACTGAGTAAGCATTCCAAAGAGTTGCCAGTTATTACAGACAAAGGTTAGGGTGTGCTTTAGGGTGCAAAACAAGTTACCAATCAATCTGGACATTCCCTCCTGTACTCAGCATTGGTGAGGCTGCACCTCAAAACCTGTGTTCAGTTTTAGGCCTCATCACTGCAAGAAAAACATTGAGACACTGGAGAATCCAGAGAAGGACAGTGGAACTGGAGACGGGTCTGGAGCACAAGTCTGGTGAGGATCAGCTGAAGGAGCTGGGGGTGTTTAACTGGAGAAAAGGTGATTCAGGGAAGGACCTGATTACTTTCTACAACTCCCTGAAAGGACGGTGTAGCCAGGTGGGGATTGGGCTCTTCTCCCAGGTAGCAAGTGACAGGAGAAGAAGAAATGGCCTCAAGTGGCACCAGGGGAGGTTTACATTGGTTTTTAGGAAAACTTTCTTCACTGAAAGTTGTCCAGGCATTGGAACAAGGTGCACAGGGAAGTGGTAGAATTTCCATCCCTGGAAGTGCTCAAAAGATACATCTGGAAGTGGCACCAGAGGTCATGGTTTAGTGGTGAATATGGTGGTTCTGGGCTAACAGTTGGACTTGAGGATCTTAGAGGCCTTTTCCAACCTGAACAATTCCATGATTCTGATAGACAGCCTTCTGGTGCAGTCCCGTGCTACATCTGTATGGCTGAACTGTAGCTCAGCCTTTGGCAGGGGTTTGAACTCTCCTTCAGAGTTGCCTTTTTATCAGTGTAATGGAGCCCTACAGTTTTTGTAGGGTGTGTTACTGTGGGCTGCATGCAACCCCTCATGAACTGACACTGGCAGTAGAACCAAACCAAACAGAATGGCTTTGCAAGTGAAAAAGACCAAAGTCCAATGAGCAAATCTCACAAGGGGGTAAAAAAAAAGGAAGAAGAAAGATCAGAAAGAAGTGATGGGAAGAAGGAAAAAAAGATGAAGGATGGGTCAACTGCAGCACTTGCTGCAGGTAAAGGAAATGGAGATGAAAATCATGTACAGATCCATCTGAAAGAAGCCAGAGAAGTCTTTACTTAAAGAGCTGGCAAACCTTTGCAGTTGCTCCAAATACACCTTTCCTTTCACTGTGCTCTATTTGATCTTGCTGCCTTATTGACTTCTGTGTGCTCCCAGTAGTTTGGGGTGATTTTGGCAATTGCAGTCAGAAAGGTTCTAGAGTTGTGGGCATGACGTTATGTCAGCGAGCAGGAAGGAACTGGAAGGATTTTACCTGTCTGTGGCAAAGATAACTAAAACATTTCCTAGTACACTTTGCCAGTGTATTTCAACTGCACCTTTAAACTGGGCAGCTTGCTCTGCTCTCTGTGCCAAATAAAAATTCTCTTGGTTTCTTTTTAAACAGCTTTTGAATCACGGTGAAGCCTAAAGAGAAGTCTCAAATAAGCGCTATTTTTTTCCACTCACCACTAATACAAAATTGCTGAACAGATTGAAGGCAGGGGGATGGGAATGGAACAGGGATGTGTCAGGAGAAGTTCCATTGTGCTGAGACCAATTATAGAGGTCTCAGCCCAAAAAAAGACTCTTTCAGAAAGTCCCAAACAAGTGAAAACAGGAGACTGTGATAAATCGTAGCACAGCTTTAACAGCCATGCATCTCTTGTTCCCCTAAAAGCTATAATAATAGGCAAATTGTAAGGGTTCATATCCCTCTGAGGACTGTAAATTCAGCCACTATTTAAGTACTTTGCATCTTCACTGTATTAGAGTATTTTACTGGTATTGGATTAGAGTGGCTTTTTATTAAAAAAAACAAAAACAACAACAAAAAAAAGACTTGCAAAAATATACTACTTTTAAAAATATTCTCATCCTTCTGATACTCTAAAATAGTCTTGAGAAAACATGCTTAAAGCTTGGTGCTGGAACAAAAACATAGCATCAGCTGGAAACAGGGCTTGTTCTCTTGAAAATGAATTCATCCACCTCCTCCAGTTTTGAAATCTTAACAGCCTCCTACCACATTCTGGTTGTTCCCTTGTATTCTGCTGTAGATTCATACATCTTTATACTTCCTGAGCATTACATCTCTTTTGCCCCCTTGAACATGTTTGTTCAATATGGGTTTTATGTGGCTTGTCCCTCCCAAGTGTGTTTTCAGAAACCACTACATGGAAAATACTGTAGAACCTCCACTTTTTTCAAGCACAAGACGGAAAATAAACAGCTGATAATCATTAGGAAGTGGGAACTGAAGGCATATATGACATAAGTGTGTAAGCTAGCTTTCATTAAAAAATGTTTAAATGGCTAACTGGAGTGGATAAATCTGTCCTGAAAACTATTTGGTGATACCTATCAGAGATGATCACAACATACAAGATACAATGTGGTGTTTTCTTGACTATATCTCAAGGCAGTTTGGAAGACAGATTATGTCACCACTCAGTTTCTGGTTGCCATTATTCATGCTTCTATTGAATTCCATCTATTTCTGTTCTCATCATTGTTCAAAAATACTGGATTGTGCCACCACAGTTGGGAATCAGTAAGGAGGAGCATGCCAGTTCTAAAAAAGGAAAGCTTTTTGCTCTCATAAAAAGGCTTTGTTAATTAGTGCTACACAAGGAGGGAAATGACAAAACTCCATACTTTTCCATTTAAATGTTTGTAAAAGTGATTTTGTTTAAATTTCACTGAGTGTAGCAGGAAATGTTAAAGCTGAAAGAGACCAGACAGAACATACAAATGTCCTTTGGAGTGGGAGTGAAAAAGGGGAAAGGCCTGAGGATTTCATTTTCTTTATTTATACTCTTTCCATAGAAATCTGCAAACTTTTGAAGCTTGTAAAAGAAGTATTGATTTGACAGCCCCAAAGACAGAGCTCTTCTTTTCATGTAGAGAGCCAGCACAACATAAACAGTCCCAATAACAAACCTCTGTTGAATGCTGAGCTGGAGACAAAAGGAATAATTCTGGATCCAGCCCAACACCTACACAAGGTGTCTCTTTGCACATACATTTATCTCATTTTAGACCACCCTTCCACCAGGATACATCTCACCTAACTTTCGGTATTTAATTGAGGCAATTGAGGCAACCTATTTACTTATTCTCTGCAGGTAATAACTAAAGAGAGATTCTTCTAGAGCGTAAGTGAAATTTCAAATGAATTCTTCACTGGCAATAGAAAAAAACTGCAAGACAATTACACTCCTAAGTTGGATTCTGCAGTTATATGCCCAAAATTAGGTGGATGAATCTAGATCTTAGCATATCCATACAAGGAATTGGTGTTGAGTAGCAAGTATACTTTTAGTTCACATGCTAGCTCACAGTGCATTCATTTCCTCATATAGACAAGATATAAATCACAAATAACAATGCTGTTTATTAGGATGAATTAGTAAGATTCTGCTGCAGATAATTTCTGTAAACTGTATTACTCCACTATCAAATAACTTTTTGTACATAAAATAATGGGTACAAGGCCCTAACTTTTCTCTATGGAAGCAGAGTTGTCTTAAAATTGACTTTGAATTTTACTAGTGCTAAGAATGCTATTTATTTATTAGTGGAAATAATAATGCTTATTTTGGCAACCAACATTGATCTAATAAAACACAGATGTGTGAATGCAGCTATATTTGCGTTCAAGAAGGTATCTGCAATTTATAGTCACCTAGGGGCTCCTTGTATCCACAGAGGGTCAGGGGCATTGGCTCCATGGGAAGCAAAGCAACAGAAGCTTTTCTGTTTGGCCTTCAGCTTCAGAGAGGGAGATGCGGATGTAGCTTTCATATAATTAATTTCCCTTTCTCTGCCTCTTCACTGGTTTCATGAGAATCCAGACTCAATCTCTTGTGGCCAACTAACTTTTCTTTTTAGGTCAGAAATTAAATTGCTAATATAAAGATTAATTTTCACTGTTGAAACCTAGAAAATAGATTTTTCCTTTAGCCTTTGCTATCCAAAGCAGTCTCTACTCTACAAGGTAATCAGACATGATGACATATATCAATCCATCCACTTTATGTCCTCGCAGCAGATGGACATGACCTCGCTCCAGCCACATTCATCCTCCTTTCACCAAATATTTACTTCTGTTCCACTACCCCAGGGCCTGTGAGTACAAGTGACAGAAAACCTGCCTGTAGAAATGCCATGACACTGATGATTTCTATACCTATCACACCTTTTCGTGTTCCTTTTCTCCAGACAGATATAAGCTAACCCAGTGGCATAATGGTACTTCAAAGATACTTAACTATATTGATTGTTCTTTGTGACTTCTTATCCCATGCGGAAGCCAAACAATAGGTGTTTCCTTCCTGTTCTTCAGGTTCATCCAACAGCTTTTGCATTGATTAGATAATCTACACTTACCCACAAAATTGAATAATAAATACCATGTTTTTCATTAGTAGTTTATTGCATTAGATCATGTTTACATGTTTCCTCATGTATTCAAAAACCAACACACTCTGGTTTGCTTTGTTCTGTTTTGTTTTGTTTGAGGTTGTGACTAATTAAATGCTGGCATCACTAACATTATTGCTATCTTAGCTATGTGTTTTGGAGTCATCTTTGAAACAGTCAGTAGCATTCTATAGGAATATGTTTGGTGCAAAATACCATTAGGAAAAAGTAAATGAGAGCAACTGGCTTGTGCTTGACTTGAGACAACAATTTCTAGGGAAAATCTAATCTGTCAGGCTAGCTACATAAAGACGTCTTTCACTATTGACTCTGTAGAACTTGGTTTAGTTCCCTACAAATTCTTGAGCAAAACAGTTTATCTGAGTTTCTACAACAGGACTGAGTTGCTGGTTTTGTATGACCTTCTGGTTCTCAGTAAATGTTTGCTGCCAATCAAAACTCCTTCACCTGTAAAATCTCATGCATAGTTTCTCTTTCTGCTAAATACCAAAATCTGTATCCCATGGTTCTAATATAAACTAGAAGGACATTTTTACAGCTATCTATTAATGACATTTTTTCTTCTTAAACCACATTATTTAATTGACCTCATTGACCATCTTGCACTGTTATGTGTGAAGTGTGCAACGATTTACTAAAATAGGTTGTGAATTTGGCTTGTGACATACAGGTGTAAAGCCAGTGTCTCAGCATGAGTTCTCACCATGCTGGTGAGTCTCAGGAGGCATCAGGATATGTTAAAACAGGTTTGCTTCACAGCCAAGCTTTTCGCATAAAAAGTTAGTGGTGTGTAAATGATTCTAGATAGAGAAAGCCCCAAAGTACTAAAAGTAAAGTAAATTTAATGCTTCCAGATTAAGTGCCACATGCATTTCTCATGGAGTCAGTTGGATCAGCCTGGTTTTGATTTGGTTATATGAGCAAGTATCTGTGATTTCTCATCAGACCCTTAAGTGTATTCATTCACAAAGACACAGCAGCAAGCTAGTGAGCTTCAAAATGTGCAGCTGCATTTTGGGCTTGCATATGCAAGAATACCTTGCTTATGGCCCATTTATTATTTGATATGAAGTGCTAATATACATACAAAGAACAACTTACTTCTTTGTCTTATGCTACTGCTGCGAAAAGCTACTTACTGCCGCTTTTGAACGTGTCCTTTGCCCTGGGTAGCTCATTAACACTTCAACCTTAGTTGCGCTGTATCTATTTAATTTTTAATGCAAAAATTCAGAGTGAAGTAGAAAGGAAAAGGAACGTGAAGGAGGATAAAAAGGAAACAAAAGGCTATTCAGAGACCAATATGGATATATGTACATGCAGGTTTCACATGGTGTCTAGATACCTGGAGGGAAGGAGAGAGCAGTCAAACACAAATGTTCCTGTAGATTATTGTGGGTGAATTGACATGTGCAGCCAATAGATTGATGCAGAGAGAACCATTCACAGAGCCTAAAGTGAAAATGATTTATACTTTTTATGTCCACATATAGGTAATGTGGTATGCAGCTAATAAAGAAAGCATTTTTGGTTGGACAGTGGAAAGTCCTTGGGTTGGTATGTTTATATACTGGACTCCCTCAATGGCCTCAGGTCGCTCATTCCTCTAAAAGGTGTCTCTGATATTCTATGGTTTTAGGGTCTTTGTGCTTGCACTGTGCATCCATTTTGACATATAGCATCATCTTTAAAATATCTTTCTCAGTCATAGCACAGTTTTATTTGTAATAGATAATAAACAGCCAAAGGTCCAAATTTCATAAAATGAACCATTGCTATTTTCTCAAAAGAGAAATACTAGAAAATGTCTGAAGTAAAGATTATTTGTTTATTCTACTCTGACTTCAGGAATTTCAGTGACTTCAGGAGTTTATCCTTGAATGTTTAAATATGTCACTGGCCTTGATTTGCATTTGCTACTCATCCTTCAACAAATCAATAATTTTAGTTTTTTTTTCTTTTTTCTGTCATTCAGTAAATATGCACTGTGTATCTACACCTTATAGTAAGAAGCAGGAAAAAGCTCTGAAAGCCTCACAGTTCATTAAAGATGCATCAGGCTTTATTATCATTCAAAAAAGAGGGAAAGAAAAAGAAAATTGGGTGAAGAGGCCATCCTCTGCAGCATGATAGAAGCTAGGCTCGTATAAAACAAGCCAAAGAATTAGTTCCTTCACCAAGGAATGACATGAAACTCTAGCTATGGTAGCTGTAAAAACAGTTAAAGGTCTTCTTTGTGCTCATTAACACCACTGTGCTGGTATTCTGTGTTGGCAGCTTTTGGTTCTGCCGAGGCAGTCCTAAAGAAAGTTGTTACCAGCCTATATTCTACAGTTCACAGGCTCTCTAAAAGGACACATTAAAACAGCCAGAATCCCCAGGGCAAGTGGGGAGATTAAGTAGCCCTCTCCCTCGACAGAAGCCCCCGCAGACAAAGCTTGGCATTGTGCATTCAGCGCACTATCTCTTTCCAGTACTGAACTTTGCCATTGTCCCGCCGGATCCGCGTTCACAAAGTGTTTGGGGGACTTTGCGTAACGGTTCACTGGCACCACCATTGACAGGCAGCTGAGTGTGGGAACTGCTCTGAGGGACGGGATGCCCCCAAAATCATTGGCCTATTCTCTTGGTCCCTAAGCCAGTGGCAGCGTTTTAGTGCATGTGTGTGTAGGGGGGGGGTGTGTGTGTGTGTGCGTTACTCTGCGGTTTTCTTGAGTCTCATCTTTCACAAGAATACAAAATCAGGCAGGCAAAGCAAACATGGATTATTTGTTTCCCAAAGGATCAGGCCTTTTCAGAAGCTTTAGCTGTTCCACTGTCCTACAGAATCTACCATTGCAAAGACTACAAGATGCCTTGGAATACTTGTAGAATTTTGGGAGGACGCTAAAAACAAACTCTTGGTTTGGGGGGAAAAAATCTTGCTGTTTAGTTATAGCAGTCATGGGAAGGATTCTTTATCTACCTTGTTTATTTCTGTTTTCTTTTGGGCTGAAGTTTTTCAGATTTACTTTTAATTAATTTGAATAAGGACTAATAAGAGATCTCATCTGATGCTACGGCTCATTCCTTTGGATATGCTGGCTTTGATTGAAGACTTGAAGATGACCTGGTACAAGAAAAGCAAACTTCCTGGAAAGACCAAATTTGAAAAGGATACTTCAGCTCAATCCTATATTTAATTTTCAGCTTCTTCTATATTAAAAACAGACAGCATTTTTTTTTTTTTCTTTGTCAGACTCCACAAATGTTAGCATGGATGCCTGGAAAATGAAAGAGGCTCCTTCTGAGTAAAATTATGTTTAGAAGCAAAGTTTCGGCGAGGGGCACGGGTTTTCCCCTTCCCACAACTGCTTTCCTGCTGCAGCTGAGGGTATGGAAACATGAGCCAAGGTAGTGAAATACAGAAGGTGCAGAACATGGTTCCTGGGAAGAGAGAGGAACAGTAGGAGTTCTGATGGAGGCAGAGGTAGTGGACATCAGCTTGAGGTTCTCTGAGGGAGGCAAAAAACTAAAGTAGAAAGGACACGATGGTAGAAGACCAGGGACTGTGTGGAAGGTTTGGCAGGACACGGGAACTCAAGGTGGGAGATGTCTTTCAGTTGTCCACACTTGCCTGACACATTCTAAACTGAAGAGAAATTGTGGGTTTGCATTGCTTGTGATTAGACTGTGGTGGATGGAAAAAGACTGTGTGTTGACAGGGATGTGGATTTTTACTGTGAAAAACACGCTGATTGCTCTCTTGCTAAATGAGATTCATACTTCTGACTGAGAAAGGCAGGGGGCAAAAAGGAAAGTGCAACAGGATTTCATATACCTCATGACTGTGAGGACAAATTATGAGATGCCATATTTTGCTTTGATAGTGGATTCCTTGAGATAAAAGAAAAGCAGAAACTCTATATACCTGGACAAGGGTACATTTTTTTTTCATTCAACATTAGCAAAAATTAAAGTACGCTGCAGAAGACTGAAATTAGTATAAATGTCAGTAAGTTGAGTAAGAAAAGGGTGATGCTGAAGGGTGAACTATAGAAATATTGAAGCTGAAGTAAAGTAACAGTGTAGTTATCTTTCACAAACTTCTCTTTGCTCTGTCCTAGATTACTTTGCTTCCTAACGATTCTTGCATAAGAATATGGTGTATGGCAAGATCTGGAGATATCATAAATAGAAAAGAATATCAGATTTAGAGAATTTTCTCTATATTTACAAATTTTGATAAATTTATATTGACCACCACCCAGGACTACCAAAACTAAGGTGGGACTATGTGAAGAACAAGGTCATAAACTAGAGGGCTTAGATTATCTACCACAAATTTGAGAATTCACGATTGTGAAATGATAAACAAAAAACACCTGAGTGTACATATCAATCACAAGATGACAACTGGTAAACAGTGATACAGAAAGAAATTTGAGGGAGAAGGTTTGTTCCCAAAAACATACATCAGAGAAAGAGAAGGTAATGATCAAACATAAAGACGATGTTGGCACAATGCTAAGAAGGCATAAAATGGCTAAAATTAGACTTATAAATGAGAAAAATGCATCTGTGCATCAGAGGAGTAAGATTCTGGCACAGCCTTCCTACAGGGATATCTGGTGCAAAATCAAATTCTTTGGCAGGAAAGTTAATGTGTGAAATGGGAATTAATGTTTAGTAAAACAACTTTTCCTTTGAAATTGTAATTTATCAAAATCAAAAATACCAGATGAGTGAAAAAATTCTAAAGAGGTTAAAAGGAAAAAATAAAAATACAGTGATTTAATAGGAGAAGGATTGAGATATTTAAGTTTTCCTTTTTTAAATGCTTCTCATGGAACTGATTATGTACTTTAGCAGTAAAGAGAAAATTTAAAGAACGTCCTCTTCAGCCACCAAATACTTCAGGCTTTGTGTATTCTTTTTATTATTTTCCTGAACAGCAAATACAGAGAGTTGCAAGTTCTTTTTGAAGCCATGAGGGCAATTTCCACACACCTCTAGTAATCCTGCTCAAAGCAGCAGGTTTGTGGATGGCTATTCTGCCAGAAGCAGGAAGAGCAGGGGGACTACCCTCTGGCCTCGGCCCAGCTTGCCACAGATTCCCAAATGAATAGATGCTGTGGAATTCGGGAAAAAGTAGTGCATGGCTATTAAGAGGCAGCAATGCACTGGAGAGCAGTAGTTGACTGCCTGCTCTGGGGGAGAGCTGGCTCAAAGCAGCCATTTTAAGGCAGGTGGTGTTACTGCGGACACAAGGAAAGCCCCCAAATGAACGCTTGCTGTAGTATCCTGAATCAAAGGCTCTGTTATAAGGCTCCCCAGGGGTCTTGTCATTATGACCGTGGTCTTAGCAAATTTTGAGTCTGTAACTCCTGTGTAAACTCATAAATACAAGGCAATAATGGAAATTCTGTAGATTATCAATAAGCTTTTCTTCAGGGGTTATTATTTATTAGTACAACATAGTGGTACAAAAATTAACCAGTTCCTCTTTGTAGATACTCTGTCTTTTTTCGTACATGTTCCTGTGAGGGTATTTATTTATAGGCTCATAAATAGAAGCTTAAACTGGTATTAATTAGAAAATATGTCACCTCTGATCTTGAAACTAATTGGTTTGTATGGACTTTGTTAAATTTGTATAATTCCCTCAGCATGATGTCTTTAGTCTTGTTTCATTTTAAAGGGAAAATGTCTTTATATCAATACCAAATGGAGAGTTTTAAAAAATAAGCCTTCCAGTGATTATAGGTTAGGTGTAGCGTTTCATCCTGTGGTAAATGGATACATTTCTGTCACGTATGTTGAGACCTGGAATTCAGTCAGAGGCAGAAAATGTTATTCATAGGCATGGATCCTTGTTAAATAAGCGTTACCTTTGCTTTACCCCTTCCACACTGGGGATGTACAGCAAAATGTAGATCCTAGTGAGTCCTTACTTCCTCAGGGAAATTACCAGGGAAAATCTGACTGGAGAGCCTGTTTTATCCCACACTAACTCCCTGACTGGGTTTCCCCACACCAGATGAGAGGAAATCTCAGCTCCCTCCTTTACAGCTGCCTAAATCTTTCACACACAGCATCTAAGAAAATAACTAACCAAACCCTAACAAAATAAGCCATTGGCTGCATTTGCACTATTTCTCAGTAGCCTGTAGCTGGTGCCAAATTAGTTCTTTTAAGTGATCAATAATGTCAGACCTCCTGGTTTTGGCAAGCAGTAGGACTTAGAAGTCCCGCTCAACAGCAGCACTTTTCATTTAAAGTAGCTTTAGAAGAACTAGGACTCTAAAACCTGAGGTTTAGGAAGGAAAAAAAATACATAGCCCCAAATCCTCTCCTTCTTTTTACCACTTGAAAGTGTGTGGACATGTTCTGGCACCACAGGTTCTGGCATAAAGGGTGTGTATTTTCTTTCTAGGACTGGCCACAAAATGGTGGTACAAATACGTAACTCTGTTCCACACGGATGCAGAGGGAAGTTATGCAATAACACACCCATTTCCCCTCCAAGGAAATGGAGTGACACGAGTGACATAGCTTGTCAGCTCACTGAAACTTTGGTGTTAGCTCTGCTCTTAATACCAGCTACTATGAAGTCTATACACGAGAAATAAGAGGCTGAGAGCTGTTGAACAGCTCTCCTGTGTCTTGTTAGCTCAAATGTGAAATATTGCTCTCATACACTGAATATAAGCCATATGACCTGTTGTCACACGGTCCTAATATGAACATGCACTGGTTTACCTGAAGGAATAAAACATGTATTAACATATAGTTTTGTGAGTGGACTGTTAGGCTTGTAGGCAAGTTGCAATTCCACTTTATATATGTAGATGCTGGTGTAAAATTTGATTGGAGTTTACCTTCTTAAACTGTGATCTCTTGAGGCTAATCCCAGACTATAAACCATCCTTTTCTACCATTTGACACAATGTATTAAGCCATCAGAAAACATTCTTTTTGCCTTGTCGTGGTTTCATTGTGAACCAGACAGAAAAAAAACTATCAATTTGGGTTGCCAAAAGAAAAGGAATTTTGTAATCAAGAGCAAAGCAGGTTTAAACTTGAAAAGAACAGACTTTTATTAACTAATACAAAAAGGAAAGAAGGAGAAGAAAAAAAACAACTAACAAACTCTTAGAATTAGAATGAAACCTTTCAAACATTCTTCCTCTATTACCAAAATTTCTCTCACTCTCATTAACAACATACAGAAATTACATTTAGAAACTTTCAGTCAGTTTTTCAATTCTAGAATAGTCTTTCTTCAATTCTTCTAGAGATTGGAGCATCTTTTACTCGCTGTGGAACTAAAAACTGAAACAAAACAAGACAAAACAAACTTTTCATGATAACAGCCGCCCGGAAAACATTTATATCATGAAAATTCCTCCCATATTTACAGCTCTTTAATAGCTGTACTTCTGGGCCATAATCGATCCATGGGGTTTTTTTTTTTAAAGACAAAACTGTTCAACAGCAAAAGTTCTCTTCTTCATCTTCTTCTCTAGGACAAAATTTCATTGCTCTGTCTAAATCTCCCAACAGTCACAATCATCTCAATACTGGCCCCGTCAATATAGTGTTCTTTTGCTCAGATTTACAATTTGAACCGTTCATCTCCCCATATTCTTTTATGGTTTAAAGGAAAATTGTCTCATTATATTACAGTCCATCACCATAGCTTATAAAAGATTTTAATGTAAAAATAAAACAACTCCTTATCTCTCCTCCACTTAAAATATCACCTTCAATTTCTGACTGTAGAATATCCTTACGCAGTTTCTCTATGTGTCTTCATTCTGTCCTTTCTTTCACTCCGGAGAGGATAGAAGCTTTCTGGTTTCATCTGAATACTTAAGAAGTTCACAAAAAGCAGCAGCCATGCCAAAGCAGTCACATTTACTAAAACAAGCCGTGCTGGGGCTGCAGAGCCATTCCTGGCTATAGTTCTGGCTGGATTCTTATGGTTAGAGAGAAAGAAAGTTAGTGGGTTCTTCTTTCCACCCCTCGGTCTCATTAGGGTTAAATTAGTCCAGAGTGAGCTCCACTCAGAAAAGCCATCCCCGCCTGATCTGCGTGATCTTTCCTGGCTCCAAGACAGCCCTGAGGAAAATTCTCTCACCGACCATGCTCAGGAGAAGAAAACTTGAATTCCATCAGCCAGATATCAGCAACGTATCTCACAGTTTGGCTCTGCGGTCTTTTTTTCCTTTTTTCCCGGTCAGCCTGACTTGCTTCCCCCTCCCCCCCAGGCCCGACGGCCACGTGGAGGGAGGGGGAGCAGAGAATGTTCGGCAGGAGCTCTTACCTGAGCCTCTGCCGGAAACCAAGAGAGAGATGATTCCCGGGTTTGCATTTAAAAAAGGTGTATCGTAAAAGGCGTACCCACGCTTTCATTGGTTTTATCAAATGTCAGTAATACACATTGGCCAATCACGGCCAAACTACTACATGCCTATACAACCTACCCTCTTCACTGAGATAGTCAAAAAAGCATATTAAGAAACTGCAGGAAATAAATTAATTAAATGAGAAATACTACCACCAGAATTTTGGAATATGAATAAAAAGTGTAAAGGATCACTGTACCAAAAGAAGCAAATCCAGCAAATTCCTCTATTAGTTTCAATTCCTTTTAGGTGGAGGAAAAAATGCAAATCTGGGCTATAAACAGTCGAAAGAAAGTGCTCACGCACATATCTTTGCCCCAAGGATAAGTATTAGACAGGGTTTGGTTAAAAAGGGCCAATACGCCATGAATTTGGAATTAAATTACATTGACATCATCTAGAATCAGCACACTTAAAGTGAAAAACTTATGCAGGAATACAACCATGAAGAAATTGGGTGGAGACATAAAAGTACAGATGCTTTGAATGTCTGCTGTTGACTAATAGGTGAACAGTATTGCTCAGAATTCAGGGCTCTATGGCAAGTCCTGACTTTAGAACACCTTTAGAAATGTTCTGCAGTTTGGTATAAAGATAGTTCAGCTTGTTAAGTCTCATGTAATCTGACCAGCATGGTGAAATTTAACAAAGCAGAAGGAAATCTCAGCATAAAGAAGGTGATAGTGAAGAAATTGAATACTTATTTTATTCATGCATTTCTTTATGTTTCAGGCTGATGTGAAGTTAGGCTTGGCACAAAGCTCCTAGAAAGAGGACAATGAAATCAAAATTTCTTGATTTTTATGTTGCCATGGCAAAATAGAAATCGTGTGTTATAATAATTAATAATTCCAAAGTAGTATTGCATAAGATAACACACAATAGCTGAAAAGCAGCTCTGTGACAGATTTTTCACAGTGCTAGAAGACATGCATGATGCTGTGATAAACACTGGAAAAGGCACTTGTTAAAACAGCCCTTATCCCTAAGGAATTTACAGCCTGGGAGACAGAGAGAGATAAGATAAAATGCACCTGGTAACCAAGAAGTGATGCTATTTACATTTTTCTTTTCTGTTTGCTTTCTTTTCCCAATGTTTCACCCTCTGTTTTATAATGAGGTGCTGGACTGGTTGATGTGACACTTGTGAGTCTCTACGAAGAATTTGATTGAAGAACACTGGTGGCTGGCACTGGGCTTGGGAAATCATATTTCACGAGATAGGCAGCCAAGAGGAAAGTAGAAAGACAGTGATGATTGGAGACAATTCTTAAGGCTCAGTCTGTGTCAAACGCTGAACATTTTGACTCCTGTCAAAGAAAATAAGGAGGGGAGTATTATTTAGGAAGGGATAGGAACTCCTGTATGTTCAGAAGATGAGGTTTTTTTTCTATTCAGATATTTAATGCATAAGCCAGTCCTCCTCTCAACAGTGCAGCCTTTTGATGAACAGTAACTGTCACAACACTCGAATAAGAACTCAAGTGGTGTTGCTGCTAAAGATTTTCATTTGCCTTGATAGCATCCAGGCTAGATACGAGGCCTTGTTTAAGTTCCCAAACGTCATTAGGTTTCTCAGGGCTACTGCTGTGCTGCTAGGCTTACTGAAGCCATTCTAATCCTTTCCACTTCTCATTAAAGCATGGCTGTCACTTTTTCTCGGCTTCTGCATCTGCCTGTTCCCTGGTTTCCTTCAATATATTCTAACTGAACTCGTCAGTATTAGTTGTCCCATTTCCCCTCCCTCACTTTCCCCCTTATCTCTTTCTGGTAGAATAATATCATCACATGAAATTTAGGGCCAAGTTTTCTGAATGCTTTTCCCCTCTCCTACCCCTTTCTCTCAGTGAGCACTTTGTATGGCCCTACCTTGCAACATCAACCAAGTCACACTGTATCTTTTCCTTTGTGTTCTTCGCCACTTGCAAATGCTTTTATTAGTCTCAACTTGATTACCTTTCCATTCTGAAAATAATTTAGTTGGTGATACTTAAAACAGCAGGGTTACATCTCAGTGGAGGTACCTCGCATGAACCTCTGTGTTTTCAGTCAAAAAAATTTGCTTTTTACACCTGAATAAATTTGAATCCTGGTGTCTTCCCCCAGTTTAAAACTGTGTTTCCTAATGAGAAATGAAATTCATATCTTTGGTTCTTTTGCTTCTCATGCTAACAGCCTACTCCCACAACAAGTTTGAATATATAGCACAGGTCACCATCTTGCAATAAATACTTAACAACTGTAATATAGGAATATACATCGATTGTCAAATGTGTGAGGCTGTGGTACCCACCTTAAAAATATTCACTGTACAGTTCAAGTGTACTCTGCACAGTCTAATAACAACACACTTTTAGGGTTGGTTACTGCAGCACAGTAGGTGGCAATGATTATGAATCAATTCAATTCAATGAATGTTATCCAGACGCACTATAGCTGTTAGAGTATAATATTTATGACAGTTTTGAAAAGGTGTAATATCTATTACCAGTCTAAAAACTCTTAAACATGCCCTCAAACAAGATTAGCAGTAATTTATTTGAACAGAACATGAACAGATAAGCACCTCAATTGACATAGTTATACTCAAAGCAAAAAAGAATTTGATTAATATAAAGCACCTGTACAGTTTAAATCATTTTAAAGATGGCATCTGTTTTCTTATGAGATTAAATCTATGTAGTATCAGTATTTTATCTCTAGCCAGTGTGTCTAATAATCTCAAAACAATAAAATGAAGTATACAAAGGAATGGATCTGAAAGAAGAAACATGTATGTTTTCACAGCATTCAGCATTTTTACTGTTTATCTAAAAACCTTTGTAGGAATCTGTCTGTGGCTTTGAAAGCAATATGCAAGGATTAAACACTTGTCTGGGTGTTAAAACTCAAGAAAGATTTGAAAACAGATTAAAGCAAGAATCAACTCCTTATCATCATTCTCATCATACTTCACATGTACTGGACAGAATATAGCAGAACACAGGAAATGCTAGTGGTTTTCACAGCCAGAAGAGACAGATTCTTTTTCTCTTTCTTTCATTTCTTTCTTTCTTTTTTCTTTTTTCTTTCTTTCTTTCTTTCTTTCTTTCTTTCTTTCTTTCTTTCTTTCTTTCTTTCTTTCTTTCTTTCTTTCTTTCTTTCTTTCTATTAGCCAAAAAGAGGTGCAAGTTTCTATAAAAACATGCAAAGAATATTCCTGTTGATAGGCTGTTATGATATTCAACATCAGGGAACCAGCCACCGTAAAGCAAATTTAATAGAGCATTTTTTTCAAAGAGAAGTTAAGCAGGAGTTGAGACATCTAATACAGACATTAGGACAAGATCTTAATTGCACAGAGAGCTCATGATTTCCTTCTGAAATAAAAGAGCGGGTGAAAGACAAAAGAGGCAAAGAAAGAAGTGCACACATTTTATACAAGACTCAATATAAGTCCTTTGCTGTGGCTTGAGCAATTTCCTCTTGTACTGCAAAATTTCTGGCTAAGAAAAGAAATTGTTTGTCCTTTGCATAATAGTAGGAGATTTCTTATGGTGTTACAAGAAACTGCAGAGTAATTAGTCCATCTCTTTCTTATAGCCACTTCAGTTTCTAATTAATAGTGTGCAAACAACTGTTGTAGAATTTTCTGTGAAAATAATCAAGGAAGCTGAGTTGCTTTTTTCAGATGATCCAATCAGATGATCCATGATTCAGCAAAGCCACTCACGTTCAGAACTCTTAGGTAAAAGTTTCACTGCTTCTTCAGAGAGTTTGCAGCAAAGACTGATAATTCAAAGGCCTGTATTAAATAAACCTAGAACAAGATATTGAAGACACCTTTTGTGAAAACCTTTTCCAAGTAGATCAAAGTCCTGCAGTCAAGTATTTCATGTAAAGATCGGATTTATCTTACCTAACTCCAGGTGTATGAAAAGTCTAAACCAGTCTGGCAGTAAGAGGGCAGAAAGAGGCACTTGGAGAAGATGATCCACCAGCTCTAAAACAAATGTTGAGATCATCCATTAGAGAGCCTCTGGAGCAGCCCATTTCTTGTGTTTGTTGCAGATGAAACCAGCACAGAACTTGATTATAGAAAACTGACCTCTGAAACAGTGTTCCAAACCAGGTACATGGGAAAAAAAAACAAAAAAAAAACAAGCTCTACAAATTTCCTCT
>WAAG01071851.1:25517-39326 GCA_013390105.1 Tichodroma muraria
TTATGTTCATGGAAAGGAAAGCTGGGTTAACCAGAACAGGCCCTGGGGTCCACAGAGGTGTACTATGTGTGATGATGCAAATGCATCAATAAACTCTGACTGGGACCCAGAGCTGTACTTCTACCCATCAGATAAGGTTTTAAGTTGTATTATATGCAATACTGTCAATGCAGGTTTTCGTGCTTAATTTATTTTCCTACACTAGACTCTGTATCGCCGTGGGTTTGTTCTCCATTATCTCCATATGGGCCATTCACTTGGGAGTTGGGCTTGATGATCCTTGTGGCTCTCTTCCAACTCAGAACATTGTGATCTAATACAGCGTTTACACCTGCCTGTTTCCAATGCAAGGATTAGGAAAAAGAATCACCACAACTGGAGGGAATCAGCTCACTGAGAACAGATTTTATTTTTTATAGATTCTGGTAATTCTTGGTAATGACGATTGTATTTGAAGAATCATGGCAAGTACTCTATTATCTTTTCTATTTTAGGAAGCAAATATTGATTCTAATTTTGAGAATACAGCCATTTAAGGGGAGTTCACCCTTTTATAGCAGAAGCTGTACTGTAAATCTAACACCACTGAAATTTTTGGTTATGCTAAAATTAGAAGATATGGTATAGTTTCAGTTCAGACAAACATATTCATACTGAATTTATTTTATTCTTTTTCCCTTGCCACCAAGTCTCACATAAAACATGCCAATTCTACTACAAATTTGAAATAAACAGTATCTCTCATTCTCATTCTTCCATTTATCTTCTCCTATTCATCTTCTCTCATGGAATAAGATGAAAAAGTTGTGTGGCTTATGCCATGATTCAACTTACAAATTCATAGCCTACTGAAAACACTCCTTTGTGTGTTTGTGTGGCTGTAAGTTGTAGAGTATACGCATTTTTACAAATAATGTTCATTATCAACACTACTTAGCAGTGTAAAACTGGGATGATGCCATAGAAATATAAATCTCTGTTAATTTAATACCTTCCAAGAAAATGATTCTCTGTATCTCAGTCTTAAAAATGCTGGAGCAGTAAGATCATACAATCTGACCATCATCAAATGTTATCTGATGTTACTTTATACTTCAAACAGTTCAACTTGACACCCTGTTTGGTTTACCCTTTGCTAAGATGGAGGTTTTACCCTGAAATGACCTCTTTGGCTTTGTGGTGAATTGTTTTAGTAAACAGATGGATCATTTGACTCAAAGAAAAAAACCCTAAAATATTCATTTAGGTCTGCAAATCATTTCTGTGAATGAGAACAGTAAATTCTAAGTGCCTGAGGCTTCAGACCTTTCAGGAGTTGGAATTCTGCATGAAATTGGGTAGTTAGTGTCTTGCCTTTCTTTCTTGAAAGAGAAATAGGATTTATTCTTTGTACTCCATGAAGTTCGTACTAGAAAACTGGTAAACTAATTACTCATTTCATTGAAATACTTGAGGAGTTGTATTTGTTTCACTTTATTGGCAGCTTTGCTGAGCAATGTGTGATTGTATTTAGTAGAACTCTCTGTTGCATATTTCATTAAAAGATTTGTTTTCCAATCTTACTTGTAATCAACTGAAGACATTACTTCAGTGAAAGATATGAAAATTCCCCTAACTTTCACAATTAGGAACATCAATATAATCAGCTTGTGTTATTAGTCTGTAAATCACAAATTNNNATTAGTCTGTAAATCACAAATTGAAGGGGTGACAAAGGAGTTATTTATTCCCAGTTTGTGGGTATGGACTATCATGTTTTGGATCTACGTTCATTTTTGTCAATAGAATAGAAAAGAATTGCAAGCTGTGGTGTGGTTATACTTACAGAGGTAAATAAAACCTTTGAAATCCATTGTAATACAATTTTTAAAATACTGATATTCGTCTCAAAAATAATATATTGTCTAGTATCATTAAATGTGTGACATCTATGATTAAAAAAAAAAAAAAGGATGACTTGGTTAATTGTGATAAAAGGCATTTAAATTTTGTCCACTTAACCCCTCTGCTGGGCTCCATAAGACACACTGTTATTTGCTTAAGGCTTCCAGAAAAGCACCTTAGCTTAATTTGCAGGGATCAAGAAATGAAAATTCCACTTCTTCCCTTGACTCTTCAGTACTGTGTTATTAGAGGTTGTTTGTACTAATAATTTGTTTGTAAATATCACTTCCAGAAGCTGCTGCCTGATTTCAAAAGTAGAGATCTATTTCACGTCTTACTAAACTTGTTAATAGATAGGAATAAATGTGCCGAAAAAGCTATTTATCTGTTGTTATTTCTTTTTTTTCCTGTGGGTACTAATACATTGGTCCTGGTTTACCAGGATATGACAGAAATAAGACACTGATATTTCCCACAACTCATGACCTCATAAGGTAGAGCTGTTGTGTTCTCATTTGGACATGGCAGTGCTTCAGATGGCCAGGATGAGCAGACAGAACACAAGGATTTTGGATCTTATGGGTTTTCTGGATCCAGTCCATGGGCACGGAATCTCAGTCAGACTTACAGGGTTGTCACCAGGTTAGCAAAAGAGCACTGAGGGGCCAAGGCCCTTCTGTCCTCTCCTCTGCCTGCTGCTGTTTGCTTGTGAGAAACGGGAAATATTGTTGTGCCATGGGAATAGCTGCCATCCCTGGAACAGCAAAGTTCACTCCAAGACAGATTTCTCATACTGGTATTCAGAACTAGACCTATGCTCTGTGTAGTGTTGTGACAAGCATGGGAGCATTTGAGAAGGATGTTTATTTATATTGTTAAAATTCTGCACCAAGCTATGTGTAGCAAGATTCTAGAAATAAGTCCTCTCCTCTCTGTAACAGGGGTTTTTCACAGTGGACTTCAGTCTCTCTGCCATTTAAGTGAAAATTCAGTAGAGAATTCAGTATTCAAATAAATAGTTTCTCCTGAATCCAGTGGGTAGTAAAAGAATAAGTTGTCTCTTTAGCATGTCTTGTTTTAACCACTGCACACAACACAAACCTCTTAAGTCAGAAATTATTAGATATAATTTGGACTAGGGTTACCTGTGATGCAGTATTTTACAGAGAAGAGTAGTGATAAGAGAAAATTCATAAATGTTATTTTTCTAGACTACATTTGGCAATATCTTCCAAAGTAGCAATAAAGCAATTTTTTCACAGGATAGCTAGGCATCACATTATTTCATCAACAAGAAATCTGATTACTGATGTAACTGTTTCCTGAAGTTAGTAAGTTAAGTTTCAAACATAAACCCAAACAGATTAAATAAAAGTCACTACAATCTTTATCATAATAAAGCAGATTTCAAACAGGACTACATTACGCTATTTAAAATTTGTCTCTACTCTCTTGTCTTCATTGTGGCTTAAATAACATAGTTAATCAGAGATATGGCAAATCATTAAAAATATTGGGGAAGAAAACAGATGGACTCCAGCTTTTCCTACATATCTGGAAAGTGGCAGGCATGCCTCCCACACCTGCTCTCAGGCAGTGTGGGTTGTCACCTCAAGCTACTGCCAGCTTAAGATGGCAGATCCAAGAACCTGAAATCCTCTAAGGATTAGGCTGGATCTACACAATAGTCTTGAGTATAAATATTTCCCTTTAACGTGTTTATTACCACGTTGTATGTATTCATCATTTCTGTCCAATGCCATTGTGTCCCACAAAAGCAGAGCATCATATAAGATGCCAGCTTTTGCCATCTGAAATGATGTGACAGAACAATGAGATTTTGCCTAATCTATAACATAAACATTTTGGGCCATTCAAGCCCATGTTTCTTTTGCGCTAAAATTCTCTGGGTTCTGATTGCGAAGCACACAGCGTGCTCAAACATGGAGGAGACAGGCTGATTTTGAACAAAAGCAGCAACTCTCCAGAGAAATGCTTGTCCGAACTGTAATCAAGAAAATCCTTCATGTCTCCTGTTAATTGGCGATTCGCCCTGCATATCTGATGAGCAGATTTATGGCTTCAAGCAAAAATCTCTTTCAAGGGATTCTTAATAAAGGGTTAAGGGTGGGATTTTCAAAAATACCAAGGGGAGTTCTTTCAGTGGCAGTTGAACATCCCCCTCTGCGAAGCACTTTTGAAAATCTCATTCATGTTTCCATGATGCCAAATATGGGCCAGGTTTATAATTTTTACTCTGTGTTCAGAGAGAAAAGGAAGACAAAACCAAGAATACCCTAGCCCTATTTTTAGCATTATGCTATCTAATTAAGGCAATTTTAACCAAGCACACTTCAAAGGATAGAGAACTTTAAAAAACATTACTTGTTTAATCTTGCTGCATATAAGATGTTGGTGTGTTTGGTATTTATTCACAGAAGGTACTAATTAACTCCTTGGGAATGGGTAGCTTCTCACTAAGCCTTCTGTCAGGCAGTAATAAGTCAAGCAGGGAAAAACTTAAGTTGATTTTTCAGTATTTCCTTTTTTCCACATATTAATGTCATAAAAGTATTGAAGCAGGATCCTCTGGTATAGTTGTACTTAACTGTCTGAGTTGTCATTCCCATTTCTTTTTTTTTTTTTTTTTTAAAGACATTTAAAATATCAACCAAAGTTACAATGTAAGTCCTAGTGCATATATTCACTTCCTTACTTAAAGAGTGGCTTCAGCCTATGGATATCACTGTGTGTTGGATTGGTACAATATAAGCCAAGAGCTTTGCAATTCTGAAATCTAACATTACCACTCTGGTAAGATTTTCAATCTTGACTTCCTTATGCAGTAACAAGTTCTTGAAGTTAAATGAATGTCAGTTGACACTCTTTAATAATTTATTCCTTTGGCTATGGAATTTTTCACTGAATTTTGAGAATTTACCAAATATTCTTTTTTATAAAAGAGAAACCTTGAAGGTCTTGGCAACTTTGCAAAAAGTTTATGTCTAATTTGGTAATTTTTAAGATCAACTTGGCTGGTTTTATTAAAAAAAAATGTCTTCTAAAAGTCTATAATCAGCCTAGGCACTGGTAGAAGTTTATGATGACTTGAGCACAAAGTCTTCATACCATTTTTGTACCTTTTCAAATGATCTACAGAGGAAATTTAGAGTGTTTTTACCAGCTCAGTACCAGCAGAGGGCATTACAGCATAGTTCACTTAAAACTGTATAGTCTGGAATCAATCCAGATAAGAACAAAGTACATTGGAGGTTAGATAAGTACTCTACTGAAAGACATGTATTTATCATCACATTGAATGGATTTCCCCATTATAATAAGAAAAGTCAGGGTTTTAGACCTTGTTTGCTTCAATAAGTCAAAATGCAAATCTTGCAGCACAAGTAATATTGCATACCAAAATGTGTCTCAAAAAGTAAGTGTGTATATTTTCTTAAAAGTTGGGAAGCAAATATAAAATTTTACAATTAAATATAAAGTTATTCATAATGAGAACCAACTGAATATGCTTGAATGAAATCTCTCCAACTTCTACTCGGGTGAATAGTTTACCCTACCACTTAGAAAGTGTTCCCTCTTGGTTAGTAGAAACTTTCCATGGCAACATGCAAAATTTCAATATTAAAAACCCTCTGCCAAGGAAATCTCCCCTGGCCTAAGGTTATTACCGCCGTGTGAGACCATCTATTTTGAACACACAAAAGCAGATGGTTTCTCAGCTCCATCATTATGAAGCAACACCTAAAAATGTCAGTTGAAATAAAACCTGAAATAATGTAATAAATAAATAATGCAAAATAATTTGGAATAATTTTCTTCATCTTTGTGTGTAGGTGAAAATTTCAAATTATGGTTTTGACACATAATGTTTGTGTCTCACTGCTGCTCTCTTACTCACCTAAAAATTACAGCTACAGGGATCATTGGTGGAAGGTGTAGATCCCAGATAATATTCTCTCCTGTTGTGGTCTGTAGGAACTTTGCCTGAGACTTTCTTTTGTCTTAGCATTTATTTAGTCTGATATTGCTATCTGAACTGCCATGCTGGTCCTACTGCCGTACAGCAGTAAGATTTAAAAAGCAATTTTTCTGTTCTTGTTTTGTTCTTTGAAGTGGGTTTTGTGGACCCATGAAGCTCTGACTCTGCACTCCAGCTAAACAGTAGGTTGTTTGTCCAGCAGTGCAGCTGAGAGTAAAAGCAGATAAATTGTGTTTACTGAGTAACAACTAGGCTAGTACAAAACTTATCCATTTATATGAAAGAAAAGGATGATTTTCCAACTCTTTATTTGAAAGCAGATTGCTGCATTTGTAAGGCCTCCTCCAGTGCTCAGCGTGTAATTTACTCTCACATTTTCTCTGTTAAGAGGTGATAGAAGAGGCAAGTGGAAGTTGCACACCTGTGTGACCCTCGCCCTAGGTTGTGCTTTGTACTTGGGAAAATGCCATTACGGCGTAGCAGGGGTGATCCCTCGCCCTGCCAGATGCAGCCAGCACTTCACAACCTTCCACTAACCCACTAGTTTTGAAACGGCCTCGTGTGCCAGCTGACAGCTTTCTGAGAGGAGCAGCTGCTGGCTGTGAGTGAGATGCCCGAGCGTCCGGGAAGAAGAGAGGACCCCGCTGACGGCATGTCTGCAGCGCCAGGAGCAGCTCCCGGAGCGCGGCAGGCCCGGCTCGCGGAGCCGTGTGATTGCAGAAATGAGCCTGAGCTAACAAGGCCTGTTGAGACACAACCTGCGTTAGCTCAGGCTTGGCACCAGCAGAGAATATTTACTCAGCTTCTGCACTGGAGCTGGCTCGTGTCAGGCCGCCTCGGAGAGTGGGAGGAATAGTTGTGTTACTGGATGCTCCTAACTATGTAGACGTACCCTGACAGATTCGTCCTTTGGGAGGTTTTAAAGAGAACACATGCAAGACCAGTTTTCTTTTTAATGAAATATTTAGCTGGGGCCCAAGGCCTTCCCTCTAGTTTGTTTTCCTTTTCCTCCCCCCATTCTGAAGGCAGTCTGACCTTCTGTGCAGGAGATGTATGTGGTATGGGAGCCTGGTACTGCTGCTGGAAGGAACTGCTTTAAAATGAAATAGCCTGCTGTATGAATGGGTATACAAGGCTCATTGACAGTGTCCTCTCCCTCAGCAGTAATATTCACTTGCCCTGCAGGTTTAGTACTTTGTCAGTGTCTCCTACTGAACTCCACAATGCACATCACCTGGGCACTTCACAGCAGAATCCACGAGGATCTAGAACAACGGTGTTGACAAGACAAAATACATTAAAAAGAAAATCCCCAAATAATTCTATGTCCCAAAGAGTGCAGAAATGCTTCTAAGGGCCAGAAAACATTTAATATCTAGAAGAATAAGATGCTTCTGATCAACAGAACTCTGTTCTCTGTTTTGAGGGTGAGGGATTTAACTAATTTTCTTTTCCTTTTTTACTTCATTTCCCGCCTCAAAAAGTAGAGGTAGTTTGTAGTCAAGCAATTGAAATACCTTTATACATTTTCTTTTTCTAATTAAATTAATTAATATACATTTTCACAATTCTCTTGAAGTGTGGTTATGAGAGCTTTTAATATGGATAAGGATTGTTGGGGTCTTCATACCTTTTCACCAGGGGTATGTCACAAGGACTTTTATATTGACAGTGTGTGTTTTGTTTATGCAGAAAAGGCTAAGGATGCGCTAGCCACCATATACAGAGGAAGGCAGATCCTCCGATGTGTGTTCATTAAAACACACATATTATAGCAGGGCACCAACAGCTAGGCCTAGTTCAAATGCAAGATTTTTGCTGCTGCTTCCAGTAGCATACTGTGTCTGCTGATGGGTAGGATGTACTTCTGACACAGAAAAATAAGCATACCATCACGGAGCAAAGACTTTCTTCTCTGCCCATGAGGGTCACACAGCACACACTCAAGAATTTCAGGGGGTGTCATTTAAATGCACGCTGCAGGCATGAAAATAGGATGTCTTTATCATCTGTAGTTCCATCCTTGCTTTCTTCCCTTCCTCCACTCAAGGGCAGAATGCAATATTAAAACTATAGTAAGCATTTTTTTAATTAAAAGAGGTTAAATATATGGGATCAGATAGGCTTTCATCATGCAATTATAAATTGTATGCTGGTTATTTTAAATTTCAACATGCAATTGCAATGGTACTGGGTGAGCTGGCTGTGTATCTGCTTTGCATTTGACTGAGTTAATTCACTGCAGGTATTCCGTTCTTAAGTGGCATCTGCTCTAAATATGCGCAGTAATTCAATCAAAGAAATAAGATGGATAGTTTATGTAATCCTTTTCATCTCCAGACTGCTAAGGTTAACTTTAACTATTCATGAATTATAAATGCATACAGCAATCTCAAATTAATACATGCAACCCCCCCTTTTTTTGATGGCCTGCTGAAAACTATGGAATAGTTCCTTCTTTAAAAATATAATTGATGAAACTTACAGGCACTTTCTTCCACTTATTATTTGTAATCTTAAACAAAAGTTTTGTGCAACGCATTTAAAATGGTTGTCTCTGGTAATATTAAACCTTTCCTCTGATCCAGGAACATAGGTAATTTTCTCTTCAAAATTTTGGATGCATCATTCTTACAGCCCCTTTCAGTGCCAACAGATTCTGTGGAATGAATGGTAACCCAAAGGCAGATATTACACAACAAAAACGCTCTGTTGAAGCTCTCACAATTCCTGGAGTAATTAAATAAAGAAAAAAGAAGCCTTTCTCTTTCATTTTGTTAGTTCATTCAATGCCATTTGGGTGATTTGGCTTGTGAGCTCTCTTCCAGGCAGCCAGAACAATCCACTAGGTGACACCCTCATACTCCTCGTATTGAGGCAGGAGATAGTGAGTACTGAATGGCTCATTTGTTAAACATTTAAAGCAAATACTGAGATTTCAGGGACAGGTCTCTCTTTGTTTGGCAATATCAGAGATAACACTGGTTTTGTAATAAATACTGTGTTGTTTGTATATAAATTACATATTAAGCAGATTAGCTTTTTGTCCGTAACAAAAACAAAACCACAAAGCAGGAGTACTATGCAATATTTCCTATAATTATAATAATTTTTAAAAGCATTTGAGCTAGTGTGCTGAGTAGACTGAATAGCAAATATGCCTTTGGCATTTTCTACTGGGGCAACAGAGGGAATATAGCTTCAGTGATTTTTTTTTTTTTTTTCCAGTGGGGATGTGCTATAGCATCTTTGAACAGAAATGAAAAGACCCATTCACCCCTAATATAAAGGAATATTAAAGGATAAAAATGCAATGGAATTTTGCATGTTTATGCCAGTGGTGATATTTTTCTTTAAGTTCTTTTTGTTGATAATGATGCTTTAGAAATCCTTTGAAGAAAGCATCTTTTATCATGATGTTTCTATACACCTAGCATAATGAGGCTTGAGCTTCTTTAGGGTCTCTATCTGTGAATTCATCATAGCAAATAAAATATTATATTTTATTGCTATTATTCCTTGCTCTGCAATGACTCGAGTACTATTCTAAATGTTGTATGTAGTGAAAGATACTGGAAGTCTGGATTCACTAGTAGTGTAATTAAGAGTAACATCAAAGAAAATAAGAATTACATCACGAAATTAATGTAAATAAAAGCAAAATCATGGTAAGGCCCAAGCAATCAAACACAAGAAAACAATGTCTTTGAACAGCATGTTTAAACAGTAACCAGACAGGTCAAGAAAGAGACAGAAATTTACTTATATGGGCATGGAAATCATAACATTTCTTGTTTGTTCATAGTAATTATCCCAATTAATTATATGGCAACTGTAGGTTTTCAAGCTTTTGCTATTCATGCACTTTTTCCATTCAGCTGTTCTTTACAGTGCTCTTTCTTCTAATATTTCAGTGCTTATTTAGATCTAATGTGAAAAAAGTCCATTTTTTTTCCTATAAAAATACCACTGAAATAATGTACTGTTCTGCTATCAGGTGTGTTTATTGACTTCAGCTAGGTTTCCTACCATGGTTAAGGCCCATAATATACTTAGAGACAAATACACAAAGAGAGATATGTATATATAATTCCTAGTATTTTTCCACTTAATTTCAGCTTACACTTAGGAAAAATATTTATAATAGTTTTTTTAAGGCAGTTCTCTAAATAATGCAACCCATCACTTCCACGGTGTCCTAAACAGTCTGGAAGAAAGAGGTTTTGAAACTTAGCTGTATCTATATAATCCCTATGATGTCAATGGGAGCTTAGTGGTAGCCTATGGAATAAAGGTACTGATTCAGCAATCCTGGCTGCCAGCCTTGGAACGATAAACTCCATGAGCTTCTGCAGACACGAGCGTGTGTGACTGTGTAATGCACACACAGAGGTATTCCTGGCTGCCAGCTCCGCAGATAACCGGAAGGCTACACGGTAGTTTGGAGATCAGGAAGGGGAAGAGTCATTTGAAGTTCAAAAAGGTTTGTGGAGAGAGAGTGTGTTTGCCCCCACAACACATCCAAGACATTATGTGCGTGTCTCTGCCCTTGGAGAGAAGTGCCTGGGATCTTCAGTACTTACAGAAGTTCAGGTTCTTCTGAATAATCTCTCAAAGCACATCATCCCTTGTATCACAGGCAGAACTGACTTTAGTCGCTTCGAGGGAAGAGTGCCATCTGCTGAATCACAACTATCAGTTCTGGAAAATCTTTTCTTTTTTCTTGGAGGTTTCATGACCAAGTCCTGTGCCTCACACTCAGGCAGCATGTGTAATTTTGTGCTGCGGAGTAGTTCTGTTCTCCCAGAAATTACACGTTTGTCTAAGTCTTAAAAATTGTATTACATATTACAGAATAAACACACCAACTACATCTGCTTTATAACACTCATAGACGTACTGTTCCCAGCATCTGAAGAGGTTAAAACCGTATTTCTTTTCCTAGAAACATTTTCTGACAGACACACATATACGTGTGTGTCTCACATGAATGTCTGTATGTCTCAGTATCAAGGACAATAAGGGTGCTTTAATAGCACACATTTTGTAAGAACATCTGCAGAATTAAAGATGATGTCAATTACTTACAAGACATTCTGATGAAATTCTGTAGGCTTACAATTTGAAGAGATTCACTCAGCCGTGCAGCTGTTATATATTATTACAATCTAAATGAATTTTAAGAAAGATAATTAGAGCAGTGTACATTCACTCCTAGCAGTTTTTCTGAAGTAAGAAAGCACTGACAGCTAAACATTATGTTATGAAGTATCTGAGACAGTACAAATTGAACAAGCCTTTAAAGCTCTACTGTACTTTCACTATAGGTACCTAAAGTAGAATGGCTCTGTTCTTCCCAAAGGATAAAAAATGCTTTATAGTGATTGAAACAGTCTTAGAGGCTCATTAAAGATGGGGAACCTGTGGCACAAAAGCTTTAAACTATTTTGCGTAGGCTCCTCTCATGATCACATGGTAAGGTCATTCAAGCTTCAGAGCTTTAATCCACTGCTGTATGGAGAATTTCTCTGCACGTGAATTTCAAATTAGCAGCCAGCATACACAGGATCTTGACATGGCATAAAATTTTACTGTCCCTTTTATTAAAAATTACCTAAGCAAAAGTGTGAGTGAATCTAGAAACCTACTTGCACTAATGAACAGGAAACAGATTAATCTTGAGTTGAGAAAACTGTCTGGGAATTAGGAAAATGCTTTATTTACCTTCTATACACATTGTATATATTTGTTGTCAGTTACAAAGTAAATGGATTAAGTTATGTTGCTAGATAATACATAATCCATAGAAATGCATTAAAAATTATGGTTTATAATTAAGGATTAGAGGAAATATTATATATCCCATTTAAACAGAGGGATACAAGAATGACACTACAAATAAATACATGTACACATAAAGTATATGTGTGAATGTATATTCACAGAATAAGTGAAGCCATTTATTCCCTTTAGAGTGGCCTACTGGTAGATGTGTGGATTTGCTTTTTAAAGAGATGCAATCACTTAAAATATGTACAAAATTTGGTACAATGTGAGTCTGCCAAGTATTGATACTATAGAAGAAAAAGGAAAAAAAGGTCTTCAAAATGTTATTGGTGGTGATAGTGTGTGTTTTCTTCCAGAAGAATATTTAGTCTAGGCTTATAAAAAAGAAATCTGACTATATAGTAACTGGGACAGGTTCCCTAAATATAGTATAAAATTTCAGTCATGAGAAATGGATAAAAGAGGGATTACAAAATACCTGCTAGCTAGGGTCTTACTTATATTTGACTCTCTCTGGGAACAGAGATGAAAAAAATTTACTCTTGAGGCCCATTTTCAGCCCTGCATGTGACTCTTGTTTATTTAATCAATTATAAAAGAACATCCCCAAATCTAATTTATTGAAATCTCAAACTTCTCACTAGGATTCAAGGATTATCTCAGGCCTCTCCACTGCTTTTGTGGTGTGGATTTAACTCCGGAGGTGATAATGCATTTTTCTTTCATGAAGTGCAGAATGATGCATGAGGTCACAACAGGAAGAGAAATGGTTGGCTAGGTACAGCTTGAAGAAATGTGCTCATATTCAAAAGCATCCACTGTTACTGCTTCCACAGTTACGGTTGCTTTCTAAATGTGTTTGAAGTAAGACACTAATTCATTTTTCTCTCTGAAAATTAATGTCTGATTGGTGTTAAAACACTAGATTATTTTTCTAACTTTTGGATGTTCATCAATTCTCATCAGTTTTAGAAGAAAATCTTGACAGTTTGGTTGCTGCTGACACACTGTATACATATAACCAAGAGCTCCCTTTCCCAATATAAACCAGTTTTGCTTTACGGTACTGAAAAACTGTCTTTATGGATCTCATATACATAAAAGTGGACTGAAACAGATTCAGTGCAATGTATAGGACCTTCCCGTTGTTGGACTTTTGGTCAGTTTGCCCTGAGGGACGCAAGTGGGGCAAACCCAGTGACATTCCTTGTGGTTTGACTGATGGTGGCGGCGAGCACTCAAACCTGTTCAGCCGATAACAGCTTGGGGTCCGTATAAACCTTGAGACAGGAAGTACATCAAGAGTGTTTATATATAGTTTTATTATCCCACTGCAGACTTGCTTGCAATGGGATTAATATATTCAATACGCTGCTTGGAAATGAAATTTCTACTTCTGCCTCATTCAATCCTTATAACTTAATGAATCAAATCTAGGAATAGCTGGAGCTTTCCTGTGAGGTCGTAGAGCTACTTCTTCCAAGTCCACCTTCCCTTATCTCCTGCAGAGCTCTTCCCTTTCTTTCCCCAACACTACCTCCGGTGGTGTGACATGGCCACGCGGAGTTGCTCCCGTAGTATTTGTCCGTGCACTCAACCGCAGGAGTGACGATTTGAGGATGCTTCTCCTCAGAGAATCTCTTCTCCTCAGAGATTTGGTCCACGCCTGGAGCACGGCCAGGCCACGGGCGTTGGGAATCCCCGGCCAAGCGCAGCGTCCTCGCTCCCCCGAAAAAGCCCGTGGAGACCCACGCGGGGGTTTGTGTGTTTGCTTGTTTTCGGCGGGGGTGGGCGGGGAGAATCTGAACTTCTGCGCCCGAGGCTACCCGCATCCCCTCCCCCTGCTCCTGGCTGTGCCGTGCCCGGGGCACGCTCGGCTCCGGGAGCCGCCCCGCGCGTTACCTTCGGCGGGGGAAGGGGCGGGAGGCGGCGCCGGCTCCGCGCGGGGCGGGGCGGGATGCGCCGGGCCGGGCAGCGCCGCTCGGGGCGTGCGGGGGCCGCCTAGGTGCGGCTCCTTTAAGGTGTCCCGAGGCGGCACCAGACCTGCCGCGGCGGCGGCGGCGGCAGCGCGGGCAGGAGGCGGAGGCGGCCGCGAGGGGGAAGGGGAAACCCGCGGCGGAGGCGAGCGGCTCGACGTT